>ML675623.1:18804545-18895903 GCA_007922155.1 Mesoclemmys tuberculata | reverse complement strand
GGGGGGGGCCCTGGCGGGAGACCCGGGGGCGGGTTGGGGGCTGTGTGGGGGCCCTGGGCGAGGAGGGCGTGGAGAAGCTGAGGCCCAGGCGTTGCTCAGGGGCCTGTCAGGGTGAGGGGGGGCGGCTGAGAAGTGGGGTCCCTTTCCCAGCCTAGCCCTTGCGGTGTTTTGAGTCAGTTGGGAAGGGGGTGCCCCTGCCCCCCCCACAGCTGGGTGGGTTCAGGCTGGAGTGAGACCCTCCGTCTGCAGAGAAGCCCCCCCCCTTGGCAGTGGGGGCTCAGGCCCTGGGCCGGGAGCTGCTTTGGTTGTGTCAGGCGGTGTTTGGGAAAGCCCCCCCTTCCCAGCCATCGTGTGGGCCTGCCCCGCGTTGGGTCCTGGAATCGGGGAGCTGGGCAAAGGGTGCCTTCGTGCTCCGTTTGCCGAGGATCCACAGAGAGAAGTTAGACCTTGGCTCGCTCCCCCTCCTTGGATGTGTCATATCTCGCTTCAGGCCTTGGGCCCTTTGATAGTACGTGTTGTTTTCTAAAGTAGCGCACCGTGACAGTATTGACACTGGAAATATAGCTGTGTGTTTGCTTTTCTGCTCATGGATGCTTTATTTCAGCGACACCAGAGTTACTGTAAGTACGTGCTGAAAACAGAAAAAGGAGAGTAGCTTTGCATTCCTGTTAAAGGTCATAAGCTGATGGTCTGCAAGGGTCAGGAAGGGTTTCCTTGTGCTCCTTCCATATACTCTATTTGCAGCTATTCTCTACCTACTCTGCTGACTGCTTCCAGGAATCCAACAGAGTAGCTCGTCCTTCTAGTGAAACATCTGCTGCTTTCCAAACACACATGCATTTTCGTAGCTCTAGCCCCATCCCAGATTCTTTTAGGGTTTCCACTTTTTAAAGTTTCATTTTGAACAACAAATTGCAAAATCAAGTCTCATCTTTACATCTGATGCAAATGCTTCACATCTCTTTACACTGCGCTGCTTAGATGAAAACTCGGCACTGACCAAATTCGCCAACAAAGTCCAAAATTGGAGGTGTAGCTAACATGCAAGAGGTGTTGCAAGGAAGGAGGACAGGTTTGGTTCTAGCAAATGTGAAGATCTGTATCCAGGGAGCAGAAATAAAGAGCACAAATTCGAAATGGGAGATAGCCTAGTAGCCACTCATGCCATATTAAACAAATGTATTTCTATATTGTTGTTTTGATAGTGCCCTACTTTAAGTAACCAAAGTTCTGAGTTGCTATACAGAAGATGTGAATCAAGTTTGGAGTTAGGGATGGAAAGCGTTCATGAAAAGATCTCTCTACAATGGTCTATGGTGTGAAAAAGTTGACATCCTGCCTGTGTGTTACCACCAATTGGCTAGGCTCATTTTGCCTTTCTCTGCTAAAGGTGGCATACCAGCTTGAAGCACCAGTGGTCTAGTCTTTCACATTCTATGTTCCTATAACTGTGAATGCTTTTTTGGGGGATAATCAGGAAAGAGTAGAGTTAATGAAGACCCAGAGAGGAAGCATGGAATTTTGATTTTTACTGATCAAAGTGGTGTTCTAAATAGTAGTATAGGAGCAGGTTGTGTTATTGAGGAGTGTTCGCGGGGGGGGGGGTGGATCTGCCTGTGAGGGGAAAAGACATGTAAAAACTAGGATGTTGCAAAAGCAGGTATTAAAATACAAAGCTGGTCAGATTTTGGCCCATTCAGCTTAATGATGTCTCTTTAGAAGTGTGACTAGCATTTAAAGGGAACTTGAGTCTCCTTGTACCTCAGAATCACTGCTGAAATTTATTGGAGGGCAGCAGTTGGTAACTTTTTGGTGGAGATTTTCTAATGCAAGGGATTTAGGAGCATTCAGTGCAGTGCAAATTGTGTGCCTGAATTCCTTCGAGAAGTTTATAACGAGGCTTTTCTAATTTACTTGGCTGAGTCTTGGTAGTTTCCAACTCTCTAGCTGACTTGGTCGTGTGTAGGTGTGACCATGCTGCATAACATTTGTAGTTACCAGTAATGGAGGAGACCATTTAGGTCGTGAGTCAGATGCAGAGATGTTGCTTTATATTAATGGGTACTGATAACATTGGCACCATGTAAAACAGCAGATGACATGGTCCCTGACCCATGGAGCTTAAAAATCTAAACAGTGTGGTCTCCAGTGCTTCATTCGGTCCTGTTCTAAATGACCAGGAGAGGGCTTTCCCATCCTGGCTAAGTCTCTGGGGCATTAGTCTCATCAGGTGTGATGGAACATCTGTTATTTCTGTTTTCATGACTAGTGCATACATCTAGGCATTTAATCTCCTTTGTAACTGATCTTGCCCAGCTTCTTCTTCGAGTGCTGGCTCATGTCCATTCCCAGTTAGGTTGTGGAATGAACATGAGCAACACATCTCGAAGAACAACAGTTACAAGGTAAGTAACCGTTCCTTTTTTTTTAATGATGTAATCTCTTATTTTGACTTCCTCCCCTTTATGTTATGCGCACAGTGATTTGCTGTTTAAAAGAAAAACTCAAACATGTTGGATCATCAAGGGACTTTTTAACCTATCATATCTTGTTGCTATTCAGATCTCAGGAAACAGGCTAGACAGCTGGAGAATGAGCTTGATCTAAAGTTGGTCTCCTTCAGCAAACTATGCACAAGCTACAGTCACAGCGGCGCCCGAGAGGGAAGACGCGACAGGTATAGGTACTAACAGACTTCCTAATGGTTTTTTTAAAGGCTGCTTTCAACACTCTTGATTCATTTCATCGTCCACTTTTCTTTGTTGTTTGATGCTTAGTTTTTCAAGTAGCTTACTAGAGTAGTCTTTCTTGGCATTAGGAACCAGGCGTTCATCTTAATTTGGTGGTAAGTGGGCACCACACTTATGGATCAAGGGCAGTGCACAGTCTAAGGGATGGAGCTTCGTTAGCATGATGTAGGTCATGGGGAGGCCGTGTGGGAAAGTGTGGGAAAGAAGCATCATCGTTTAGTAAGTAATGATTTCTGACCTGATTTGCAGTATGATTCAGTACCAGACATTAGCTTCTAGAGCAATAACACTCGGACCTTAGTGGTTCAGGAGCCAAATTACCGATCAACATTACCCAAAAGAGCTATTTACTATTATATATAAAAATTAACTTTATTTTCATCTCTGTATGAATGACCAGTATTCTACAATGGGTTAATAACATAGATTGGTTAATTATTAAATCCACAGTGTTTTAATATCACGTGCTGCAAAGAGAACCTCAGGAGACACACAGAAGAGCCACTTGTGGCTTGCGAGCCTCAGACTGAGTATCACTGTTCTAGAGGGCAGTAAGAATCTTTGAGGAGTATATATCCCATAGTACTTTATATTTTTAACTGCAGTATTGGACTAATGAAGCAGTTGATACAGGGAAAATGTATCTCTTTTCTAAATTTAATTTCTGACTTTAGGAAACCTAATTAGAAAACAAAATTGCCCTTGTACTTATTCCTAATATTGACACTTTGTGTCTGACTATTCAGTAATTGCTGCTTCTCTTTTTCTCTTTAGTTCTGACACAACTCCTCTCTTAAATGGATCAAGCCAAGACAGAATGTTTGAAACCATGGCTGTGGAGATCGAACAACTTCTGGGAAGGGTAAATGAATTATCGTATTTTTATTTCAATACCTAATAGGAATTTGAAGACCTCAATAGATATAACAATGAGGTGCTTCCTGCATAGGATGTAGGATGTGCATTTGATGACACAATATTGCAATGCGCCTCCATTAAACAAAACAAAATGTTTACTAACACTAGAAACAGAGGATGATAGATAACTCACTGAAAATATGGTAACTAATCATTGTATCATTGAATTTAACACATTGCGTAGCTCCTTTGTGGAAAAGCATCCCTTTGTATTTTTTTCTATAGCTTACTGGAATAAATGATAAAATGGCAGAGTACACCAACAGCGCAGGAGTCCCATCTCTGAATGCAGCACTGATGCACACATTACAGCGTCACAGAGACATATTGCAGGTAAGTCTCGTGCAATACACTGACTACTTTTTTTGATGCTGTGTCTTCATCGTAATAATACTTGGGAATGCTACTTAATGATGTAAGTTCCTGTGAGAATATTTGGATTTTGTGTGTGTGCGCGTGTGTAAACTAAAATGTTGATTGACAGGCAATGCTATATCACTGAAAAATAAATGCTATCAGTTTTTATTTGTGAGCAATGCTTAGCAGGTTAAAATGTCTCATGGAAAAGTCATCTTTGCCTCATGATCTGCAAGGGAAAGGATATAGAAAATAGGATCCTAATAACCAAAAGGAAATAATCTCATCTGCAAATGTTCTGTTTTTGTGCATTGTGTGGATAGACTTGTTTAATCATTTCTATCTTAAAAGGGTCATTTTTATAACATTTGCCTGCTTGGTTTTGTATATATGTTAAAATGATATAATGAAGCTACTATTTTTGGTCTGTGTTGTAAAGTTTTCATGCTTGGATTGTATTCCACTCTATTTTTTGTTAGCGGCCAGGAGTAACATAATCTTAATTACAGTTGGGGTTCTCAGATGAAGAAAAAACTGCCCCAAGGAAGCTGTTGAAATAAGCAATTGAAAGTATTTAATATAAAAGTGAACCTCATATTCAAAGGTTTCAAATGCAGTTAAAATTAATGGGCAAAAAGATGAATATGCCATAGGTCCCAAGAGAGTTGTGCAGTTTAGATACTACCTAGTCTTGATGTAAAATTATCACATTTTCTCAATATTGAATGCACTCTTTTCCTTCAGTAATTTCCCAAATATGTCACACAGGGATTACAAGACTTCTGCATGAACTGATATCCAGTTTCTATTTGATGTTGCTTTTTTAGAAAGGCTTTAGCTGTAGTACCATGTCTTGGGACCTTTTTTCTGAAGTATTCAATGTCTCTTTTGCTGAGAGGGGAAAAATGAAATCTGCATTAAAAATAGTTGACAGATATTCAGTTAAGAATCTATCTGGCACTATTGTCTTAAAACAACATGAACAAACCCAAAAGCAAATGGCACTTTATGTGGTGCAGTAAAGAGTAATCATCTATGAAGTCTTGTAATTGAATAATTGATTAGTTTCTTATTATGAGATTTAAATATTCTCAACCTCATCGAGCTAACTCTGTGTCTAAAGCCTCCTAAGGTACGTCTGCACAGCTGGGAGATGTAATTCTCAGTTCAAGTAGACAAACGTGTGCTAGTTCTGCTCAAGCCACCACACTAAAAATGACGGTGCTGGCTATTGGGGTGCTAGCTGCCTGAGTACAATCCTTCCTGACTCCCGAGTACATACTCGGGCAATTAGCCCTACCTGCCACAATGCTGCTATGGCCACACAGCTATCTTTAGCACCCTGGATTGAGTAGAGCTAGCGCATGAACATCTACCTGAGCTGGGAATTATGCCTCCCAGCTACAATGGAAATGTGTGAATGTCTAGGTTCTGAGAGTAGAATTTTAGTGTCGGCTCATAAAATGACCTAAACTCACATGACGTGTGAGAGACTCGCATTTAAGAGACACTGTCCATTTAAAAAACAGACTGTCTGAAAAATTTTTTGGTACTATATTAGTACCAGTTTGTTTACTTTGTATGATCAATTAAATTGTTTCCCCTATATAGTCAATTTCTCTTTTTGCTTATGTGAGTCTTTACATGAGCAACACAAGAGAGAGAAACATTTAAGAAGATAGGCAAATCTGATGTTAAAACCACATAAATTGGCATAGGGGCTCTAATATCTGAAACTATTGACTATTGTTTTAATTGATACGTCACAACTAGTTTGTATTCATAGATTGGAAGAGGAAACCAAACTTAAATTCCTGCTTTTTCAATTCCCAATCAGTTTCTTAACTTGGAATGAACCAGTTATTGAACTGAACGAGCTGAATAAACTGAAATGAAGGAAATTGTCTCTCTGTACCTGCAGAAGAGGCTACTGCTGTCAAAAACTGACTTACTGTTCAACAAACTCTGGTTTTAGGTATTGAGCCAGTGATGTCCAGCAGCTCAGGGTCTGACTTCCTTTAAAACTTTGGCAGCAAACATGCTGCTTAATATTTTTTATTTAATTTAAATTATTTTAATTGAGTATAGTAATTTAGGCCTTAGCATAAGTTGTCATAATTTCAAATTTAATTTTAAATAGTGTTAATTTTAAAGTGAAAAATACAATTTAAAACATCAATTTTTATCTGTCCTTGCCTATGGCTCCCAGTGTAAGTTCGAGGAACCCCTGGCTGTGTGAGAAATGGGCACAGGTTAATGCTTGAGGAAAAAGTGAGGTTTGTCGTATCTTTTGTGTGAAATTGTAAATTTGAGATTAACACAAACCAATTTTGGTATTTTAATTTATCTTTTTTGAGATAAGATTATTAAGTGTTTACAACAGCATCTTTATATTTTCAGCTTTATAGGACAGCACTTGAAGAGGTTATATGCTTTTTTCATGGAAAATTTTATGCCCCTTTAGGAATTCAGACTAGATGATTTTTTGTTTTTTCATGCCAGAGATACTGGTTATCAGCAAGTACGAACTATCTGAAAAGTTTAATATTTTAAAAGTTCAAGTGAGTTCTGTGTTTTAAAATAAATGAATTGCTTTTTTCACAGTGCAAGAAGTGTACTTTTCACTGAGTAGCTCAAAAATTTGCTAGTGGTATTCACCTTGGGCTAAAACCAACTATGGAAAATTCCAGACCAAAATGTGAATTTTTCAGAAAGCTTCAGGGCAGCAGCAGTCTCCCCCAAGGATCTGTGTTCAGGGACTGGGCTATTCATATTCATAAATGATCTGAAAAGGGGGTGAACAGTGAGGTGGCAAAAATTGCATGCGATACAAAATTGTATCATTAGGAAAGGGATAGATAAGACAGAAAATCTCAAAATGTCACTGTATAAGTCCATGGTATGCCAATACCTTGAACACTGCATGCAGTTCTGGTTGCCCCATCTCAAAAGAGATGCGTTAGAATTAGAAAAAGTACAAAGAAGGGCAGCAACAATAATTAGGGTTATGGAACAGCTTCTGTATGAGGAAAGTTTAAAAAGACACGGGCTGCTCATTTTAGAAAAGAGATGACTAAGAGGGGATATGATAGAGGTTTATAAAATCAGGAGTGCTGTGGAAAAAGTGAATAGGGAAGTGGTATTTACCCCCTTCACATAACACAAGAACCAGGGGCCATCCAATGAACTTAATAAGCAGCAGATTTAATATAAGCATAAGGAAGGATTTCTTCACACAACGCACAGTCCATCTGTGGAACTCATTGCCATGGGGTGTTGTGAAGGCCAAAAGTATAACTGGGTTCAAAACAGAGTTCAGATCAGTTCATGGAGGATAGGTTCATCAACGGCTGCTCACCACAATGGTCAGGGACATAACCCCCATGTTCTGTTTTCCCATTCAGGTGAAAATACCTGTGACTGCCAGAAGCTGGGATTGGATGACAGGATGAATCACTCGATAATTGCCCTGTTCTGTTCATTCCCTCTGAAACTTCTGGCACTGACCACTGTTGGAAGACAGGACGCTGGGCTAAACGGACCACTGGTCTGACTTAGTGTGGCCATGCTTATGTGAAACCGAAAGGAGGGGGTTATAATGACAATTCCAGTATAACCTTAACTTTTGCGATCACTAGTAAGCAGCTACTGTAATGCAATAGAAGTAACAGAACTTTCACACCAAGAATATTTTACATTGTTTTACTAATCTTTTTATTGGCTATTTTTCTGCCCATTTAGCACTTGTTAGATCTTGGTTGGCAGAGTGCTGTCATTGTCCGTTTGGATCTCAAGGTCTAATGGTACTGAAATACTTGTTTTGTTACAGGATTACACACATGAATTCCATAAAACCAAAACCAACTTTCTGGCAATACGGGAAAGGGAAAATCTTTTGGGATCGGTCCGGAAAGATATCGAGTAAGTCGAACAGTAAACAATAGCAATAGACTTGAACACGTCTCTAGATCTGACTGAAAGAAGCATATTTCTTTGAACCTTGTTTTCTGAAACATTTTGTGTGATATTTTTTTTAAAGTGCATTTTTCAGAGGCGGCTCATTTCAAGTACATTGTTATATTAGGAGGGTACACATTGAAACAATCTATTATAGCAAAATGTTCCAGCACTAAAAATACTCCTGGCTCTCCTTTCAAGTAGTGCTGGGGTGTATGCTCTCATAAACAAATTAGTATACATTTAAAGGAAGGTCAAAAGCTTCACATTTCAATGAAGAAAAAGGCTGTTCTTTTGATTGGAGCAAATATCATAAGTTTCAGGTTGAATTAATGAGTTGTTTCAATCAGATCTGGCCATTTGATTGTCTCAAAATTTACTTTTGATACAAGCAGCTTGTAATCTTCATGGTCACTGGCTATTAAAGATACAAATTGTTTTTGAGAATTGAGCTGTCTGGCATGCTTGTTAGAGATTCTATCAAACAGTTGTGGATGTTCTGTTTCTTGAAAACTCAGTAAACCGTATATAAAGACTCTCCATGAGGCGAAAGTTAATCTTTGAAAAACCTTTTGAGAAATGTTTCTGCCTGTCCTTATTTTTCTGTCTCTCTTCCCTGGTTTTAATTCTAAGGATCTTTGCTTAAAGACATAGGATCTTCTGTTCTGTAGGCGCTCTTTTACTTTTCTATAGTCCTCACCTTGAGTTGTATTCCTTTGTGACAAGCAGACCTCAACAACTGATTGTAAGATTGCAAACATTTGACCTTCCAGTGAGGGGCTAGCAGCAGGAGCAGTTACAGTTTTTAGGAGCAAAGATTGTGTTTTCAAGTGTCATGTGAAGATAGCAGTGAAGATTAAGTACAAGCAGAATTGTGGTCAAATACAGTGCTGCTTCCAGTGAAGTCAGTAGCAAAAATACTTTTGATTTTAATGGAAGTAGGTAGGGGGGCAGACTGTTTTTCAGTGAGTCTCTAAAAAATAAATCCTAAGTGTTTGCAGTATAATTAAGCCTGGATTGCTGGGGCACGGACTACTGAGACATGTCCAGCAAAGATAAGAATTGGAGATTTACTTTTCCTTCCATATCCCCCTAAGAGTCTCTCTCAAACACCAGCAGAGGGCGCCTGCCTTTCCTTTATCTAGCCAGTATATATTTCAGAATGTTTCCCTCAGGGAAAGAGAAATTATAATACACTTCTGAATGGGAAAATAGCAGGGACAAACTATATTCTGAGATGTTATTTTGAGCCCCGGTGAAACTGAGAAGCTGCGTGTACTGTTTTATAGCCTCGCTCTAGTTAAGGTTGGGTTCCATTTTTCACTTTGAAAATTGTATATGTGTATTTAAGATAGGGTAGGACACTTAGATCAAAACATGTAAAGTGGATCTCAGGTTAAAAAAGTGTTTTAAGGACACTGAACATTTTCCATTTGGTTATTTAGGAATAACCAAATTTAACATACAAGCAGATCAATAAATGCTGCCTTGTGAAAAACCATTTTGCCAGAAATACTTTCATTTCCTTTTTTTAAATCTTAGATCGTATAAAAGTGGGTCCGGAGTGAACAATAGAAGAACAGAGTTGTTCCTGAAAGAACATGAACACCTTCGAAAGTAGGTTTTATTAAATATCTGTATGTTCCATGGATGTTCACCTATGGTAAAAGAATTAGAACAGCATCTACAGTTGCAATGTCTAGGACAAAGATTACAGGAGCCATTAATCTCCATCCTTCAGAACATAAAAACCAAGCACAGCTGGGTTTGGGGAGAAAAATCTCCATAATATTCTGCAAAGGGCTAGGCCACTACTGGGGTTTAATACTTTCCTGTGCATGATCCAGCATAGGGCACTAGAGGATGCAGGATTGGTGGCTCAGTAGCTGTACCAGTATGGCAGTGTCCTTGTGAATTTAGATGTTTTGTGGCTGAAACTACTAATTAAAGGCCATAGACAATAGTGAGCTCGGCAGCAAACGAATCAGTTTGTATTCTGAACGCTTCCATTCCATAGACATGAGGCTGGATTTGCAGCTACTGTATATCCAACTCAGTGTGCTGTAATTGGAAGAATCTTTCACGGTGTAATTGCAATCATATTTTAACCAAAATGTTTTGTTTGGTTATCTTTCAGTAGGTTGTGCTTCCTTCTTATTTTAGTTTAATGAACATTGGAATTCAAATAATTTCTGTTTAGATCACCCAAAAGTAATGATGGATTTATACTACTATTGTGTTTTTGCTGATAAAGTGTTGGATAGAATATATTTACACAAACAAGACTTACACAAACCATATTAGTGACCAAGTTATAATGAACAAAGTAAACTTCTTAATGAACATTACATTAGAAAGGACACAGGGTACTACAACATAACACTGAGGTCATGTATAAGGATTTCTTTGCCCTTAGCAATATCAAGTTATGCTTATTGGAAGTGTTCATGGATATTTTACAAGCCAATTATGTGAGGTTTTTGTTGTTGTCTATGTGCCTTTTCTCACTCTGTGATTTTATTTAATATATATTTTAAAATAGTTTTTCTGTACTAGCAATACGAGCATATGCCTGTATGTGTGTCTATGATAGTTTCTCCACCTAGAAGCTGAAATATACTAGGACTGTCTCCCAATTGTAGGAAGCAGTGCATATATACCACTGGATCTGTTTTCCTCAGTACTATTTATTCCTTGTGGAATATCTGCAATGTAACCACTGTATTTGCAAAAATACTACTCAGTTTATGTTCTTTATTCTAATGCCTTTGGATTTGCTCTGCTTATGTCACTAAATCTTTCTTCTTTTATGTCAGTGTTAGACACAGAATGATAATCTGCTTTTCATTTGTCTATGCTAAGTATGTACAAAAGACTAAATCCACATACCAAAATTACTAACACCCTTAAACACATCTAAAATTATCTTCTTTTTTTTTAACCAAAACTTAAAAGGCAGCCTATACGAAGACTTCTTCTTTGGTCTATTATTCTTATTCTCACTATGAAGGAATTCATCTGTGTTTGAAGTAGATGATGTCTGTTAGTTTCTATCCAGAGGGAATTGTGGATTTGAAAATTTGCCTCAAATAGCAAGTTACATGGTTTTAAAGTTCTAGGAACTCAATTTGAACTGTATGTTTGGGGAGTTTGAAACAAGCACATTTAATCTCTCTCTTTCAAATGAGATCTAACTAATCAGCATGCACACTGCAATTTATTCCACATTTATGTTCAACACTTTTCTGTACAAAATGAAGCTATGTTGCCATTCGTTAAAAATGGGAATATGCATGAGAATATTAGGGTGAAAAGGAGCAAAATCTGCAGAATTGTATCACAAAGCTGTGGCTCTTCAGGCATTTCCTTACAATCAGGATGAGGTCATATCTGTGTAGAAAAGGCTTGAGTTTCAAAGAAATACAGACTTCTGTGACTTAGGCTATATACACGCTGATGGTGGCAAATTTGCTGCCATCGGATCAATCTTTCCGTTTCGATTAAGCGGCAGCATAGACATGCTCAATCGATCTAGAAGCTGATCTAATAAAACCACCTCCCCAAAAGGTGTAGCGCTGCCTCGATGGGAACGCAGTGGAGCTGGCACACCGAAGGGAAGTTTTGAAGTCGATGGGAGTTATGCAAGCTACTTTGTATAGCGTGTATAACTCCCCTTGATTGCCCCCGAATTTTGCCATCCCTGTAGATCAGGGGCATAGTTACTATGTTTCCAGGACCCAGCTGTGGTAAAATACAGGCTGACGCAAGGGGGCAGTATTTCATAGAGAAAACATATCTTCTATAGGCTGATACCTGTTCCTAGAGAGAATTTTGTGTTGTAGCCAAGACTACATAAAAAGCTTTTACAGGAAATTTAAAATAAAATGTTTTAGATAGATGATAAAGTACGGGCAACCCACAATTTCTCTTGGGTTCCCTGGTGGCATTTAGAAATTCACCAGTGAAAAGCATAAGGTAATGATTTTTATTTAGGATGTATCTGTTTCAACCTTTATAATCAAGAATGTTGTTGTTCCACAGAAACGGTGCAATAGATTTAATGTCTTGGAGGTGAACACTAATTGAAATTGAGAACACTGATCAAGAATAAGGAATGTCTATTAGTTTGAATAAACTTGTTTTTCCCCATATTTTAAGGATTAAAACTAAGTGTTAAGTAATGTTTTAAATTTGGCATTTTCTGAAGGAAAAAAAAAAACCTTCCTCTTGCAGTTCCTCTAAAACACACTTCTGATAAGTGTGTAGAGAGGAAATCAGCGGATTTTTAAATGGTCCTAAAACAGTGCAGTGAAAGGCAATCACCAAACATCTTATGTTTCCTTTGATGAACATTTTAAAAAATAATCGGGTCAAGCACTTTATAGAGGTATTGATTACTTTGATCTTTGCTGGCACAAGGTTTCATTGTGGTGATTAACTTATGTTGGCTCATGACTTTTATTTTTTGGTAAGTCTGATTTCACAGTAAGGATGATCCTTTTCAGAATATGGGTCAGAGTATTCCTATGCCTTTGTGTGCATACAATGTATAAAATATTCCAGGGTTCTTCAAGCTTATTTAATAGATCATCTGGAGAAGCAGCTGTGTTGTTATTGTTTACTTCTCTCAAAATATGCCTGGTTGACACTCCAGTGCTAAACAAAATATCTAGTTCTTTTACTTTAAAGACATTGTGAGGTTTAATCTTAAAAGACTTGTTTGAGTGATGTCTTAAATCTAGTTTATAAAAAATGCTGCTATTTGTCTGTTCTCCATAATACACTTCGACTACAAATGAATTTGGTAAACTTCTGTAACTGCTAGAATTTTCCCTGGCAGCCATTCATCTTACAAAAGAAGATGGTGCCTTTTTGTTTGCTGAAGTACATTTTGTTTGCTGAAGTACATATTCTGTTGTTCGTGCATTTCCTGATGTATCTATTGTTTCTGAAAGATATGCAACCCCATCTTCTGTTGTCACACAGGCACATATTACTGGATCATTGTGTACATTGCTCCATCCATCAAGGCTTAAGCTGGTAAATTTCCCCTCAGTATTTCTTGCACACTGTTCAAGTTCCTTCTCATACACTATCTAGCAACCTTCCACCAATGTCTGCTGTACCAGGTGGAGTGTATCCTGGTCGTAAGGACTCAACCATGTCAATTAAGTGTTTATTGCTAACAATGCGAAAAGGAGAATTTGTGGCATAAATGAACCGAGCAATCTTTTCATCTATGGGGTCTTGTTGGTCCTTACTACAAACCCGTCCATGGTGGTGGTTTTACTGGACGATTGAAATCTTTTGCTAGCTACTGATA
Source organism: Mesoclemmys tuberculata (assembly GCA_007922155.1). Taxonomy (NCBI): domain Eukaryota; kingdom Metazoa; phylum Chordata; order Testudines; family Chelidae; genus Mesoclemmys; species Mesoclemmys tuberculata. The sequence continues at coordinate 18,882,598 of ML675623.1, read as the reverse complement.
CTTCGTGGTCTGAAATACCTTTAGTTGCAGCACTGCTGCTAAAAGTACCAACGGATGACTCTGAAGTTGTGGCAGATAGCCAAAAAGGTTGAGAACCCCTGTGACTGAAGGGCCACAAGTATAATTTTTATAGCCCTGAAAGGCGACCAGTCTCCACCAGCAGCCCCCCGCCTCACTGCAGCCAGAAGAAAGGAGCCTCCTCGCTGGTCTCCCTGTCTGCAGCAGGGAAACTGCATGCATCCTGTAGCCCTGTGTGCCCCACCTGGGGCCCTAGGCAGTGGCTCCCTTCTGCAGCCAGGGGGACAGGAGATCAGTGCTGCCCTCCCTCTGGCGCCAGTAGGGACCACAGCACTTACGGACCTAGGAGGAGCACTTTGCCGTGTTCCCTGTTACAGCCAGGGGGAGGAGAGTGCTGATCTCCCATCCCCTTGCCTGTGGCAAGGAGTCTACACTGGTCTTTTAGCCCTGCAGAAACATGCTCTGTCTGGGTCCTTAAGCACAGGTCCCTTCTGCAGCCAGCAGGAGGGAAGCTATGGGCCACTTTGAATGTCCCCGTAGGCCACTTTTGGCTCCCGGGCCACAGGCTGGGAGCCACTAGGCTAGACAGACTAGAGTCATTAATTCAGAAACAGAAACTGGAAGCCCAGAACTTTAAAGAAGCAAGAGCTGGTGGTTAGGCTGGACAGACTAGAGCCATTAATTCATTTTTGTGAGACTGTAAGTGTGGGTTTAGCATGTTTGTGATGAGATTTAATTGTAACGGTTATCTTTTAAATGAGAGAAATTTAGTATTTTATGGATGATTTTAAAAAAAATCCGATTTAAAAAAAAAAATTTTATCCACCCTGCCTCTGCCCTCAAGCCTGCTAGGCAAAAGGAAAATATCTTCAGAAATAGAGACTGAACATCTTCCAGAGGCTGATTGCACAATGTAAGATTTTTTTAAACTTAAAACATTACAAATAAAAATGTATAAAAATGATATAGAGTTAGAAGTTATTCTAAATGTGTTGAGAACCCCCAGGAAACAATATCATGACAAAACATGGAAAGGCACTCTGCAGAGTAGAGAGAACTCAGAGGTATATGCAGAAATCTGGTATCAGAGCATAAGAAAATTTTGGCAAAACAATCTTACAAGATGTTCAAAACTTTTCAAGCAAGAATCCTTAAACTCAAAAATGGATATTGGCAGAGAAAATATTAAAGGATTTCAACATACTTGTCATCAGAGAAAGTAATTAGTGAGATATTAGCGCCAAGAAGCTGTGGAAGCTGGCAAATGGTCCATAGAAACCAGAAGGAGTTGGCAAATTATACCAAATGTTTCTAAAAAAGCTCTGGGAATTTTGTGATGCTCAAGGCCTGCTTGCTGAGTGTGTGATCTGCAGAGGCTGTGATGCCAGGCCATTTGGTAGAGCTAGCTGAAGTGTATGAATCAGCCATGAAGGTGACAGTAAGAGAACTTAAATATTTAAAAAATAAAATGAAAATTGAGAGGGCTATGGCAGAGCTTCAAAAGAAGAGGGATGGAGAGAGAAACTTAATGGATGGTTTACATTTGTTGTTGATAAAACATTGGTTGTGAAGCTCAGCCTCGTGGAATTCTTGCCAATATGAAGCACTGTGGTGTTCACTATTTGGCCATGGTCATTGATAAATTAAATACTTCAGCCTATTGCATGTTTATTCTAACTCCTGGTAATGGCTGGTTGTCGTAAGAATTGACTTGTCGGTCCATTGCATTTAACTACGGTCTTCTACAAGGCACAGTCAGAAGAGCTGGTGGCTCCCATGGGAGATGCTATGTAACAATTTTTTTAAAGGAGTACTATTTGCTTCTCCCTAACCAATCTCTATCATATGCCATTGTCAAATCTGTGAGCTGTAGTTCACTCAGCAGAGTCCAGGCTCATCCCTTCTTGTTATGCACAGCTGTGTGAAAGGGGACAAAAATGAAACAAGTTACCCCTGGCCGTGTTCTCTTTGCTCTGAAAACATTCCTTGGAAATCATGTTGGCAAGTATTTGTCTACAGGGGCATCTTATTGAGGTGGAAACTGGAAGAGAACCAGCAAAAAATTCAATAATTTTTCTGTGCTTCTGGGTGCTGTGAGTGTAGCTCTCTGAGGACTTAGTGGAGGGTAACTCCTGCTTTGTTTCTAAATTCACCTTTTAACTTTTTCTCCACGGTTTGAAAATAAGCCACACTGTGATAATTCTAGTGAGAAGTTGTTGTTCACTGAGGCACTCTGGGACAGGAGCTTGAGCGCTCAGATTGACAGTAGTTTAATCCTACGACTTATTTCATACTTTCGGGCTAAACAGTTAGTTTTCTGTGGGGAAACCTTCTGCTTCAATTTACTTTGCTTTGAGACTGAACTGAAGTAAATGTTGTAGGCGATGGCCTAAATGTGAAAGAAAAAAGCCTAAGCTGGCATTAGTTATTGAAGCTTGAGTTAGTAAAATGCTAATCAGGCAGTTAAAGAAATTGCTAGGCCCGTTCACCCCCTAGAACTTCTGCCATGTCTTCTGTCGATTCAGCTTTTTCTTTGTTGATTCCCCCCCCCCCCAAAAAAAAAAAATCAAGAGCAATCAAAGGCCTTTATGCAGCATGTTAATCTGTTACATTTAGTAGTGTAATACATCTGTCATCTCTTTGGAAGGATTATGCGAATGGAGGATTGATTTGCTTGGTTGTACATATGCAGATGAATTGTAAAGGGGAAGAAAGTTCAGACTGTTTACATACAATAATGTGATGGATAATAAGAGCCCCCTACCCTCAGTTGGCTTAGATATCACTAAAATGTTGATACCCTAACCATTGTGTGAACTCCCAGGATGCCTGTAGCATGTACAATTGTTTGGTGCATAAGTAACTGTGCCACACTTACTCTGAGTAGAGCTGACCAGTGTCTGTTGCCATGCGTGCTACTTTGGCAAAGAGTGCTGATGTGCACAGTTCAGTTGGTTCTCACAGCATCATAGCGCTGCTGCTCAATCTTCACTGATGCCTTTAACAACAGCTGCGGTACAGCTGTGCTGCTGTAAGTTTAGCATGTAGACTAGCCCTTTGTCTGGTTCTCTGCCCTCTGGCTGAGCCCTTCACAGTTGTGAATTAATGGAGTTCCGTTGTTGCTGTAGCTCCTTTGAATTGAGAGTTTTAAAAGGAAATCAGACTTGTCTAGAAATTCCTAGTGGCTTTGGATAAAAGGAGCATAGCGGTTTGCACCTGGCCCCTTGCTGTTCAGGCTCTTGGCCCCCACAAGCCACATCCAGACCACCACGTCGTGCTCCACCAGTGTGCTTTATTTACAAGGGGCTACCCACCACCTTCTAGATACGTAGCTCCAAGCAGTCTCAGGAGTCTTACAGACTCAGCCTTCCCTTGCTGCAGCTTCTCCTGCTCTAGCTACTTGCCCCCTCCATTCCTCCCAGGTTCTACAGCTGTTCCTAATTCCCTCCTTCACTGCCAGCTTGCTCAGCTGGCTTGCGTTTACCCTTAATTAGAGCTGGATAGCAGGAGCTCACCCAGCCTGGCCGGTCACACCCTACTGTGGGAGATTTAAACAAACCACGGAATTTTTCAAAATCCCATTTAGTGCTAAATTATGCTTGCTTGACAGATAGGTCAAGGCCAGTTTTCCCCCTCTCTGGACAGGTAAGTGAGTGGCTGTGGAAAGGTTGACGTGAGAGCTAATCTTGTAAGGTCTCAATAGTCATTAAAGGGCTGGAAGACCAGAAATTAGGTGAAATATTCAATGTTCTGTTTACTCAGTACAATTTTATGTTTTAAATTGATTCTTGTGTTCCCATCTTATGTCAGAGGCCTAGAGATATGTGTGCTCTTGACTTGTGATAATTTCTCTCTGAAGTTCTCACAATTAAACAGACAAGTTTGTCCTGCCTTTCCTATTAGTACAGTATTTTGCAAGGGGATCAAATAAATCATTATCTTTCTCGTAGTACTGCTTTCTGTCCAAAAAAAAAAAAAGCGGCATCCTTGATGATGAATGGACAAGATTTAACAATTTAAAAACCACCTGGAAAGCGCTGTCCTAAGAGGAAAGAGTCCTGTCAGCTCAGCATTTACTTTTGGGGAACGTAGCACTGAGAATTTCTACAGTAATTCACCCTGAGTTGTATCATGAATCAGCAGAGAAGGAGCTAATGTGTTTGTTTAAACTTGCAGTATAGAACGTGTGAACATTTTCTTCATATCACAGACCTGCATTTTATGTGGATTAAATTAATGCTGTTCACTGACACTGACGGTTGTGTGCAAACCATTTTATTTATCCTTTCTCGGATTTCCAAAAATTCATATATAGAGAGATTTTTATTACATATATTGCACTCATTGAAGAACTAAGTGAAGCATTCCATAGATGTGTTAAATGTAATACATCAGCTCTTGCAGTGATGTATCTGTTTTGTCATTTGGGGGTCACTGCATTATTGACTCTTGGCTCTGCTACTCTCAAAGCTCCTCTTTGCAAAAATAAAGTATCCGTCCTTCCCATGGGAAGAAATAGAGGGACATGTGAATGTGCTGGCTTAGATAGACGTACGTACCATTTATAGGTTTTGCTCTTGGGGTTTTATAAGGCCATGTGTTATTTAAATTTGATACTTTGGTTCTCCAAAGTCTCAGAATGAGCCCCTGTTATCATCTAGCTTGCAAAATAATACACACTAGAAATAAAAGAAGAGGTTGCTTAACTTAGCTGAGGGATACATTCTCCCAAGTGCCCAAAAATCTCTGTGGAGCCAGAGCGACCCTGTGCTAATTGCATTCTGTGGTTGTGTTGGGAATAGAGAAGCCCTGAAACAATAGGAGGGAAAGCATATAGAAGAGGACTATGCTCAGTGTTCAGAAGAAAGAGGAAGAGGAAATAAGACGTGAGTTAAAGAAATACAGGGATCTACTCTGGCTTCATACTGCTGTTATTAATAAATAATACATAGGGTATAATTATACGGGACTAATTCACAGGGGTGTTTAGGGAAAATGAGTTAGTTTGTACAGTGCTTTAAACATACAAAACACTAGTAAGAGCTAAGTATTCTTTTATTGCATTCTCAGTTCCCCATAGGACTGGTTCCTGCTTACCTTGACACAGCCCTGGCTGGGATGATTTGGGTGGCGTTGGTCCTGCTTTGAGCCGGGGGTTGCCCTCCTGAGGTCCCTTCCAACCCTCATCTTCTATGATTCTATACTGTTGATCAGTCTGAGATGGCCATATGCAGTAATGAACTATCTGCATGAAGCTAAAGAGGATTTTCAGACTTTTTCATCATATGGCCCAGATCTTGGAGAGATTGTCTTGCAGACTCTTACCCTCCCAGGCCTGACCCAGTTGCAGTCACAAAACATCTTAGTGGCAACTACAGCAATAGTTTATGTAGCAAAGTCATATTCGGGGAATATTTATGTAGTTTTAACTTTCTTGGATATAAGCATTTTTCTTTTAGGAAAAATTACCTTTTACTCATTTCATTTCCCCTTTTGTCTGTTGTTCTTGTTCCTGTGTCCCCTTGCTCTTCTGCATGTGTTTCTCTGCTGCTTGGCTCTCCTTTCTTTCTGAATATGCTTCCCAGTTCCTTACCTTAGTCTGAGTGCAGCCCTGTTCCTTTGCCTTCTGTTAGGTAGCAAGGGTTCTTATGTGGAAGAAGTGCCTTGTTCTCATTCAGGCTGCCCATAGAAGCAGCTGGAAAGGACTAGTAGGAAATAGGGTGGTGTACATTTTTTTGAAAAAATGTGAGTCCTGTAGCACCTTAAAGACTAACAATTTTCTGCGGGCGTAAGCTTTCATGGGCTGCAACCCACTTCGTCAGCTGCATGTTACAGGACTCTCGTTTTTGCTGTATACAGACTAACCCGGTTACCCCTCTGGAATTTTTTTGAAAGTTGCTGGTGAGTAAAGTTCCTTAAAATGTGGTTTAGTTTGGTGGCAATAGAACTTCATTCATTTACTATAACAGCACGAGGTACACTTATCTTTGTCACCCTTTGTCTTAACTTTGATACAGTTTTTTTTTAACCAAAGCAGCTTCTTATTTTGAATCATTTTCTTATTTCTTTCCTCTTATGAAGAAAATATCAAGGACTGAATTTTGAAAAAGAAACCTGCTATAGTAAATGCAATTAATTTGGAGTAATTTCCCATATAAGTTTTTGATCTGATGTAATTAGATTGGCCACAGACATACTGTAGGCTTCTAATATAAAGCCACACACAGCACATTGTCTGCTGAACTGGAAGACAGAAAGCAGAAGGGATTTAGAAAACTAGGTTAAAGTGTCTGTCTGCCAGGCATTAACTACAAGAGGCTGTGGCATTATTGCATAGTTAAATACCATCAGTTTGTGTTTTCCTCTTCCTGTGTGCAATTTGAATAACATATTTAAATAGGGTGACTCGGGTAAAGAATACTTATTCATGCTACAATTAACTGATGAGAGAGACTAAAGCGATTACCTTGGCTTCTGTGTATTGTAAATGGCCTCTCTAAGCAGAAGTTTGAAAATCAAAAAGACCAATTTTGGAAAGGACCATATTTGGAGCATATTTACGCTTAGTGAATTTGGATCTTTAGTCAGAATTTTCCTTAGACTCTTTATTTCAGGTGTTCAGCAGGAATCCAGATTGATTGTTACTTTCCCAGTATTCACAGCACAAGTGAAGATACTGTAGTTCTGAGGTAGCAAGTTTTGTGAATTTGGGCCAGCTTACGTGAAGCAGGAGGTAGAAGATGATGAGGTGTTCTAGGAGTCTTGTTAAAGTTTTTGTTTTTAAAACTTAGCAAGAATGCATAAATCTTTATTGCAATCATTTTACTATTTATTAAGCACTGCTGGTGGGCTTGGTGTATTAAGAAATACACATAAGTGGTCCCCTGCTTTATGAGCTTAGTCTGAAAGAGAAGATGGGACATAGTAGGGGATTTGGAAGAATGAGTTGACTTAATCATAGGTAAGTTTGTTTTTTTTATTTGAGGGCCTTCAGGAAATGGATTTAAATGAATGGAGAGTGGGTGTCTGGCGCAATGAGATTGAATTATCATGTACCATTAGAGAAATTATGGCAAAGTATTTAAAATTTCTAAACATGTTTGTCCTCTCTGATTTTATTTTTCTAGGGAATTTCAAACCAGAACATACTCCAAATTTTCTTGATACCCTCATCTGTCACTGCATCCTTCCTTTAGCTGCATTTGGCTGGATTGGCTTCCTTTAAGAGCTTATAAGTGGTGCTCCATCATCAGCTGAAGAGCTATGTCAAAATGACAAAAGGCACCCTTTGAGGAAAAGAAGTATGTCTATGCTGCAGTTAGATAGCCACGACTAGCCTATGCCAGCTAACTCAGGCTCGCAAGGCTCTGGGCTAAGGGGCTGTTGAATTGCGATGTAGATGTTTGAGCTTGGGTGAGAGGGTCCCAGAGCTTGGGCTATAGCCCAAGTACAAACATCTACACCACAATTAAACAGCCCCTTAGCTTGAGCTCCATGACTGCGAGTCAGCTGGCATGGACCAGCCAAGGTGTCTAAGTGCAGTACAGATGTATCCAAAGGGGCTGCCTCTACAGCATGTCCAGGTGTATCATGTGATAGCTGTACACAAGGCTACCAAGCCAGCGCAAATATTACCTAAGAGATGATAAAAGTCATGTCTTTAAGGGTATGTCTATACTGATGGCAGCAAAGTTGCCGCCATCAGATTGATCTTTCTGGATTGTAGACCCGCTCAATCGATCAGGAAGTTGACGCTTGTAAATCACCCCCTCAAGTGGCATAGCGCTGCGTCGACAGGAACATGGTTCCTGTTAGTGCAGTGCAGTGAAGATGGTGCGCAGAAGGGAAAGTACAGCAGTTGACGGGAGTTACACAAGATACTCTGCGTAGCTTGCATAACTCCCGTTGACTGCTGCCGAATCTCCAGGTAAGTGTAGACCAGGGCTAAGAAAAAAGCTTCATTGCTCATGAATATAGTTATGTAACTACATAAGCAAACCATTGAAATTCTTTGAGATTTTGGGAAAGTTCAAAGCTTAAAGGCAGCAGAGAAAGATGCTCTCTTGGGCTTCATTATTATTTATAAATAACTTAAAGAAAAGCACAAGAACATCAGCCAATTACTCCAGCATTTAAGAGCATTTTCCCCTTTAAAAATGGAGTTTGAGGTTTATGAGAATAAAGGTAACATCTGATTGCTTTTCGTCCCTGCATACTAATATTAAATTTCTTCAAAAACATGAGGATCCAAAAAAGTACACTTTATAAAGAAAGGGTTTATTGTAGAACATGCAGTGTGTGCTAGGTCACTGGGATTTAAGAGGTTAACATGCATTCTTTAATCATTGTAGTTAACCACAATGGTTATCTGAATGTGTTAGCTTTCGAAACCAAATGTGTAGTTTCCTTCTATCTGTCTTGTCAGCTGTGTGACTAAGTGATGCTCTCATGCCCGTGATCCTGCCACAGACTTGAGGTGCTGTGAGAATGTTAATGTGTAAGTGCCATTTTGAATACCCAGAACTTAACCATAATAAGTTGAAACTTTTGATTTAAAAAGACGACAACATTTGACTGGTTATTACGATCTTTTATGCCTTAGTCAATTTTGTTTTTTCACATGTATTTCAACATAGAATTAAAGAAAATACCAGCTTTCACTAACTAGTAGTAGTTTATTAGACTAATGACTGGCAGTAATTATGGTGAATCACGTTCATCTAAAATATTTTCCTGCAAAGAAATTCTGCATGAAGCTCAACATCCGATCCTGCTTTGTGCCATCATGTCTCAATATATTATGGATCTTGGATTTGCATGATGGTAAGTACCAGATGAGCTATAATGCCATGGGAGAACACACAGAGTCAAGGAGGGCACATCAGCCTTTGCTTTGAATTTGTGTTTTCTTTTTAAAAGCTGAATGTTACTAACATGACTCTACAGTATGTATTGTCCACCAGCTACCAGGAGAACTCTCCTGCACTTGGCATTTATAGTACAAGCTTCACCATGAAGTTCCTTCATTTATCTATTTTTTGAAGTTCAAATCTAGTATTGGCACTTGGCATTATGAGGTAGTTTAAGGATGTTTGTGTAACTTGCCCGTGTAGTGACATAGGTTATCCCTAATAGGTTGCAAGTAGTCATTCTGTGAACTGTATCAGCTAGCCCAATAGTCAGACCCTTTCTTGGGCACGTGTAGACATGTTAGCCAGCTCAAATATAGTAAATCAGTGGCACATGCTTGGTTTCAGTTGTTCTGTCTGCTTTGTTCATCCATTTCCTGTCCCCACAGGTGGAGGATAGCCAGATGCAATGAGAAATAAGAAATTAGAGCTTACTGTTGGCCTCCTTGAAGTTCACATCTGTCAAAGCATGTTAGGTGCTATTAAAAAAAAAAAAAGAAACAACTAAAGAAAACATAAGCCAGTACCCACGCAGCCAGCAGTTCAACAGTTCATACAGTTCTTACACTGGTTGTATCCTGAAAAGAAAGTTATTCAATGTATTTTTCCTTGAATGTTTTCCTGATGGCTGGTTTGCTTTTAAAACACAGGGCTCCAGCTACAATCTATTTTAAATATTGTGATTGTTGCACTATTTTTATACCCTGATACGATCTAAAATGAAATACACTTGCTCTTTTTCTAAACAAAGTTGGGCAGCTAATAATATTGGCTATACTGCAAACTGAACTATGCAAGCTTCTCACAGAATGCATCTGTCACTTACTGCTGGGGTAATGCATCTAGACCTGTAGCACACTACTAATTCTGGTTTCATTCTTCGCACCTCAGTGGTATCAATATGCCATATTCCTGGCCCGCATTTACCCCTTTTTTGTTCCCATCATGGGCTCATCTCTCCACCTTGCCAGTACTCTTCATTCGTGACCTATACAGTGTTCTTTATTCTAGTCCAATGAATCTTCTGAATGGAGACTGTCTTGTTAGATTAGTGAATTTATAATGTGGACAAATGATCATTAAAGTCTAGGTTAAGAACCCCAAGTTCATTTTTGCTTTAGGTCTAGATAAAATGAGAAGGTCTAGTGCATTAACCCCCAAGAGGCCTAACAGTTTAAAAACCCATCAGATTTAGGAATAACTGCAGATATTAAAAAACTAAACCTCCAGAGCACCTGTTGGAAGTAGGTAATTTATTGTACAGAAGAGGGAGATTAGGCACAAAGGGGGGTAGTGACTTGCCCAAGGCCAGTGCATGCAGAGCTGGGAATAAAACCCAGCTCTGACTCCCAGTTCTGTTCCTTAACCTAGAAACAGCACTACAGGGGAATTTAAACCGTATATCAAGGAAAGTTAAAAAGCTGCATGTGTTCTAGTGAATCTGGTTGTTTCTGAAATAAACAAGCTAAAGATGCACGTTTGATTTGCTTCTAGCGTTCTTTTGAACTCTGATTTTTAACAAGAACAGCTTTTCCCCCCAAGGTTTCTATTGAAATTAGGAGCCTAACAATTACTGGAAGTTGTTTTTTGTGGGTTAGCTCTAATAAAGCAGATGCATACCTTGAGCAGAGTCAGTAACGGCTTTGTTTCACAGTATCACTTTCGCTTACAATTTTAAAAAATAAAATAGTTTTTCAAAAGGAACCACCCCCACTCAGTTCAGTGTTCAGAGTTTACGCTGAATAGATGCTTTATAAAACTTGCCTCCCTTGTGCATAGTTTTTCATCTTGTTTTTATGTTACTGGCAAGTACCCAAGTACAGGCAGGCAGTAGCAATTTAAAGGCCTATTTGAGAAACATCAAGGTATTTACTTACCACCTCAGCACGGCATTTCAATTAAATGAATATCTAACACCCTGTGAGCTTCGTGTACTAAGGAGTGATTCGTCCAATGCTTGAAGTATGTGGTGTTGCCAGTCTCATTTTCTTCATAAACTTCATAACTGAGGCAACTCTGTAAATTCCTGTCTTCTGTAATCACTCTGGTTTTTTGTAGGCATTCACCTTTTCAGGGAGCAGAATATTAGTATATTCCTAAAATATACATCCTCAGTGTTTAACTTTATTGCTTGTATGCAGCCATCTGCTTTCTGAAAATTAGGTGACTTCAAAACAGAACCTAAGAGTGCAGACCCTGTTTCAGTGGAGACATCTTTCGCTTTTTTGCCAGCAAAACTATTAGTTAAATCTTTAGATTTGAAGGCCAGAAGGGATGATAATCAGCTAGTCAGTCCTCCAGCATAACACAGGCCACTAAATTTCATTGGCCATTGTCACAGACCTTATGACTTCCCTAAGGTCTGTGATTTGGTATCCTGTAGTGGCTCTCCCCTTCTAAAGGTGATCTCCTTCAAACACCATTGTTAACAAGAAATTAGATTCTGTCCCCACTCTCCTCCCCCCACCCCCGGTCTCTAGCTTTGCTCTCAGGGCTAAAGGTGAAGAATGCTCTCCTTTCACTTGTGAGACTTGTTTCTGCTGAGCATGATTTCACTTTTGGAAGAATGCCATCTTGTACTATCAGCAGATAAAAAGACAAGCTTTCGGGTGCAGGAAATCTTACAAGAAATCAAGTTGGCAAAAACACCATTGCAAACCCTCATTCGTTACTGAATTGCATCTCAGATTTGAGTTACAGATGGTTTAAATGTAGATTGCACTTTATAGGAATTGTTTTTTGAAACATAATGAATGGGCAGATGGTTGCTATGTCAGTAATTTGGTCAAATCTTAGCTGGAAGCCCCATGCCTTACTGCATCTCTCCCTCTCTCACAAAAAAGAAAAGTACAGCAGGTGAAGATTCACCAAATATGAGAGGCAGGGCACATTAAGACTTTCTACCGAGATTTTTGAGTTGTGAACAGAATAACATTAAAATAAAACTCAGTTGTCCATCTTCAGTTCTTTATTGGTTTTGCTGGAAATGACTTGTATTAATGCCCTGAGCAACATTTAGAGCTGTTTGCTTTTGAGAAGCTGCTCCTTAATTCATTTACATATGAATGATTAAGTATTGGTTGTTTCTTGGCCAAAAATATAATCTAACAATTTTTCCCTGGGTTACAACATATAATAAAAGGAGTGCTTGTAATGTTGGGGCTGCATACAGTATGTAGAACTTGAGGAAAAGCCGATGTAGTCCATTAGTGATTTACTGGAATTGTTCTGACAGTTGTGGTTGGTGATAATGACTTACAGTAATGCCTGTCCCTGTTTTAGTTCATTTACTGTGTTTCCTGTGGGAAATACGTAGCAATTATGGGTGGGTCAATCTCTCCAGGAATCTGCACTACCAAGAGCAGAGAGATCCAGAAACATCATTATGGGGATCTTGGTGCCATCCAACCAATCCATTTTGGGCATTTGCTGGTGATAGGAAATCAGCTACTTCACTTAATTAACTTCTGGGGTTAGATGACTTGGGATAGTCTCTGTTTTTATATTAGGCTTTTAACTGTCATCCTCAGATAAATCATGTACTGCAAACTGACAGAAAATAGCTAACTTCTTGGTAGCCTTATAGGATCCCTTCTTTAAAGAACAAAACTTAGCCTTTGTTAAATTAGTAGGTTTCTCTTTGTGCTTTAGGCCCAGGATACAAAGCTGCTAGGTGGAGTATTCTATCTTTTTGTTGTAGTATCTGAGCCCTTTACAAGTTTTCATTTGTAACTTCAAGGTAGTCCTTCCTGAGGAGCCCCTTGGAGAGAGTGAGGAAAGATCAGGATAGCCGTTTTGCTGGGTCTGAGAGAGAACTGAGGCTGAATGGGGGCCATCATAAATAAATGATGTCAACATCTGCTATTTGTGCACGTACCATGTAATGTGGCTCCTCGTTTAGTCTCCAGTATTTTAATAAATAATTGTGCCAAAGTATTTTTGGCAAGTTGTCTAGGAAATTTTGTTGGAATTTAAAGCTTGAGGCTATTTTCCCTTGCCATTGTTATAAGCATTTCAAGAAGTACTACTCAATGACTGCTTGCCCTGTCTTCCTATTTGCATATTTCTCGGCTGCATAAACTACATGTGGACTATCTGGAAAGAAATTAAACTCTCAGTGATATTTTATACCCTCTGGCCAGTATGATGGATTATACGTCAATGCTTTTCACTCCTGAGTTAACAGATTGCTTATACTGATGGCAGTTGCATTAGAAGATCAGTTCTTTAGTGCAAGTATTGCTGTGTTGTCTCCCTACCGATTTGGCGTCTGCTCTCAATCTTCTTGAAACTGTCTGGCTACCAAGTGTTAAATTCCACAATACAGTGATCGGCAGAAACAAGCCCACTTAGATGTTTAGGGTCGATAAATGGGGTGTTCAATCAATCTTTCTGTATATTAGGTTGGAGCATATCTGTGTAATATCTTAATGTTAATGTCCCATGTGCCTCCAGGGTATTTGTACAGGTCTTCATGCTTCGAGACCTGCAGACACTCTACGCTTTTTCATTATGTCTGTGAGAAAGTAAAGTCTGAAAACTGTTACACTGAACCTTTTTATCTTTAAGAATTTGTTTTAATTAACATATGAAGCAAAACCTGCAAGTTTGCAGTTGGCTCAGATATTTGTACCTTTATTCATCTGCTCTCAAAATAGTTTCAGTATTGTCCCTGAAAAAACTCATTTCATCTCCAGTCATTACCTTGTTGACTGATTACTTCTTTTCAGTTTTTGTCATTTATATTGGTGGTGGAGACCTGAGATTTATATTTTATAGTCAAATCCATCCCTCTACCCCTCCCTATTCTTCATATGCTTTTCACATACCTCAGGCTGCTGTTTCCACCAGCACTTTGCTAGAGGCACAGCAAGGAGTTTCCTGTTATTTGCACGGGGCTCTTTTTATGATATTGCCTTTTATGGACAGTAGCATTACAGAGGTGGGAACTCCTGTTTTAATTTAATTTTTTAGTTTCCTTTTTGGTGGGCAAAGCATTCTGTTCACTTTCACAGAATAAAATGTATTCGTTTTCATTTCCTCCTTAAAATCTTTAAAAAGTTAAGTGATCTGAGGTCGGTTTTTTTCTTATTGCTCAAAAGATGAGATGTTTGATCTTTGCTTTTGATCAGTCAGAGCTTTTTTCTTTAGTGTCTCCACTTGTTTCTTTTAAAATGATTGAGTGACTGGCTGTGCAAGTTCCAGTACACTTTTTTCCTGCTCAGTGTTTTTGTAATAGTAAATGCATTTGTAATATGTACATTCCTTGATGCTTCTGGTTACCTAGCTTCATGATCCAGGGCTGTGAATATAGAAATGACCTAATGCAAGCAGTTTGGTGGAATCCAGGTTGGCAATTAATCGTCCAGTTGGGGGAATGTAGTAGAGTGGGCACCCCACACCAGCCCTGAAAAGGTTAACAAGGGCCTGAGGAGCCAGTTAGGGCATGTGGCGTCTCCTGAGAGGGAGGGATCAGGGTTCACTGAGAGTGAAACCCAGCTGGGGAAGTGCTAGGCCGGCACTATAAAGCCAAGAGGCTGAAAGAGGTTGCAGGGGAAAAGCGTCTGCAGTCATTTACTGAAAGGAGGGAGGTCATCAGGAGCAAGGAGGAAGCTCAGGGGGAGAGTATGTTGGGGGATCCCGCCCAGGAGTAAGGAGCCTGACACAAGGTTAGGAGGGGTGAAACAGCCATGGGGAGTCGAGTGGTAAACTCAGAAGCAGGAAAGAGAAGATCAGGAGGCTTTGTAGGAAGGAGCCCAGGGAAACGGCAACAGGGATGGGGACTGAGGACCTGTTTTGCTGGTAGAGGGTCTCTGGGCTGGAAACCAGTAGAGTGGGCAGGCTCGAATGCCCCAACCAGTCACTGATACAGTAGCACAGAGCCTAAGCTGGGACTGACTAGTATGGAGATGGCATTTGGACAGTGGTCCTGCTGAAGTTCATAACCTTGGAAGGGGTGGACCATGTCGGGACCTAGCTGGAGAGCCAAGTTACTGAAAGAGAGACTATCGTAGCATGAGCAATGAGTCTCAAGCATCCAGTGCATTGAGGGCTACATTCCCTGACCTGGCTGTTAGGAGGCACACCTGCAGTGAATATTGATCCCAGTGTAGGGAGAAACAAAGTGACGCTATTAGCTTTATAAATGAGCTCCAACTAGAAAAAGAGAGGTAAAAGAAGAGCCAGTAAATGCTGTGCTAGCCAGGTAACTCTGTGTTTTCTCATTTATGTTAACATGATTCTTACTGGTGAGAAATAGGATCCTGAAGTTTACACTCGAAGCATCTAATTGTCTCTCAGGGATTAAAGTACCCTCCTTAGCCCTCTTTCACAAAAGGACTTTGGTGTGAGTGCAAATTAACTGTCTTGCTGACACTGAAACAATTTAGCTCCCTGTTAGGTAAACCCACTGGGAGAAATCCTGGCCCTTGTGATGTCAATGACAAAATTCTCATTGACTTGAATAAGACAAGGATTTTTCCCACTCTTTTGAGTTGGAGGCAGGATATTTGGTGTTTACAAATTTTATATTGTGAGCAAGCTTCTTCCCCCCATTTGCTGTCCCCCCTCACCTCCAGCTTTCTCTTGTTTCACTTGATCTATTGATTGAGTTAATTTAGCTGTCTGTATTTGTTGATGACAAACTGGAAGCTCTTTCCTTTTGTTACAGTATTTGCACAAAGACCTGATTAATTCATATGCATGATTGCTGCAGTTGGATTTATACCATTTACTATAGTATTTGACTGTTTCAGCATGTTTTTGTCATTCCTTAGGTGTTTTTAAATGACTTTGTCAAAACTCCCCGAGTCGACAGGTGAAAATTCCTGGCATATTGAAACAGATGGCAAATTGGAGTAATCCTGCTCTGAACAATCGTTGCTTGCTCAGATATTCACAGGATAATGTCCACCAGATTTGCAGTTTTCATTTGGAAAACAGAACAGCAAAGTCATGATATTTTATAAGGAGCCTATTTGTCTATGCTTGGAGCCTGTCAGTTAAGCAGGAAAATTAACTACCTCTTACCTATGTTAGCTACTAATTACTCAGTAAAAACAATGAATATGAACCTATTTTCTTTTTCTTGACTTCATATACTTTTCATATTCTATACCATTATTAAAGTATGTACAGTGTATATGATTTGTTTGTCTCCTGTCACATAGGTTATAAATGTCCTCCCATCTTTAGATCAAATTTGAACAAAATTAAATTAATAGTAAAGTACAGTGAATATTGATCAGACATTTTCTGTTCCTTTAATGTTTGCTTGTGCAAAAAAACTCTTGCACATAGGATTCTGCATTTCCTCACAAGCAAGTAATGTCTAAATAGAATTAAAGCTGCCTGGTACCTCTAAATGTTTAAAATACTTCATTTAAACATTTCAGTTAAAGCATTTTGAGTTAGAGCTAGCAAAGTACAACATTTTGTTCTGCCACGTTTTATTTATGGACTTGGAATTACTGAAGACACCTGAAATCAAACTCTGAAGTGTTTTTGCACAAGTCAGCATATACCTAGATTCTCTCCATGCTACAAGTGCAGGTTTTTGGTCACTATGCTCAATTCTCTCTCTCCACATTTTAATTTCTGAGCAGGATGAAGTGTAGGTAGTTTCATTTTAAAAAAGTCAACTTGTCATTTTAAAACAATGTAAATCAAGCTTCCTTGTTTTCACCTCCTTGCAGTAGAAATTGTTAACATAAAACGTTCTTCTGAGATGCAGCAAATGTTCAGGAAGAGTCACAATAATTCAGTGGGTTGAAGCATTAACCACCTTCTCCTCTTGGGTGGAATTCCAGGAAGTGTAGTCACACAGTGATACTAGCTTGTGAAAGTAACAAGTTAAATGTAGAAGTGTGGTT
Source organism: Mesoclemmys tuberculata (assembly GCA_007922155.1). Classification (NCBI taxonomy): domain Eukaryota; kingdom Metazoa; phylum Chordata; order Testudines; family Chelidae; genus Mesoclemmys; species Mesoclemmys tuberculata. The sequence continues at coordinate 18,865,800 of ML675623.1, read as the reverse complement.
TAGTAGTTACAGCTTCAGGACTCTGGATTCTTTTCCTGACTGCCATGTATGTATTGGATGACCTTTTGGGTGAATCACACAACCTCCCCATTTCTTGATATAGCCAGGTGTAAAATGAATGGAATAATGTTCTCAGTGCACTTGGATGAAGAAGATCATGTGAATACATATTGTTGTTAGTCATTAGAACCGACTTTCCATGATCCAATGTGCTCAAGTTTGACTCTTAAAAAGAAATATTAAACTTCTCACTTTCAGATTTCTAATGCATAGCTCTTGTCTATAAACTACTGCTATCTCTTTACAGGGTCATGGGCAAAATTTCACAAAAAGTGTCCACATTACAAAGCTGAGTAACAGTGACTGTAAACTGCATAACTATATGTCCTAGTTCACTTTCTATTGAGTTTTGTAGTGTACACAGACTGCAGGTTGGTGACTGGAGAGTGCTTTTGAAAGTACTGTCAAATCTGTTCTGATTCACAGTAAGAGGCAGTCAAAGGAAGGAGTGACCTTCAAAAACTAAGGATATTATATTGAAGTAGTCGTGCCGTAGATTTACATGAATTCCCAGCTTCAAGGATATTTACATGATGAGAATATAGAGGTCTACATAATCTAGTGTAAGAACATTAAGACTAGTCTGCCCTGTCCTACACAAGTTAGTCTTACTTGCCTGTGCTTCATTCATTCTGAAGAGACTTTCACATGCCTCTCTGATATCTTTGGAACAAAGAAAATGATTGCCATTTATAAAAATCAAGAATTGCTGCATTTTTTTCATTTTGGTTCAGGTGGCAGTAACATTTTTTGGTAGTGGCTTTGTCTTCTAATCCACCTGAATGGTGTAAGTGGTGAAAGTTGTATGGCTGTGTTAGCACAGGTTATCCACCTCTGCCAATCTTCATTGCAGAAGTAGCATTATTTTGGAGTTGAAGTTATTTTTGTGTTTGTGGATAGTTTGTGAAGAGCTTTGGGATGTAAGGTGCTGTAGAAATAAAATAACCATCCACCTATTACTTGATTCATTCAGTGTTTGTGACCAAAGTGACTTCAGAGCCCGTTGCACTCTCTTATGACAGCATTAGATTCATCCAGCTGGAAGAAGACTTGATTAGAAAAGAGATTCTGTTTATACACATTTTGGTAATCAGATATAATGGGAATGGAAATACAGACACACATGACTTTGTTTTGAAGAGTTACATAGTTTCATAGTAAACTGTTATTGCCATAAAATACCTTTTTTCACTCTAAAGCACAGTCTATCAGAACTCCTATGCACTGAAATTAACTGGGTTTATGATCCATCAGCATTTTGAATCTGTCTGTATGTTTTACCATATTTTATTAAAACCAAATATTGCAGCTGATGAGTAATCAGCTCTGTAGGGTGAAACTGGTTGTTAATCTGCTGCACAGATTGTGGAACTGAAGCTTTTAAATGTGATACTTCGGTATTTAATCTTCTGATTAAATAATAAAGCTGACTAAATAGTGCTTGCTTTTTAAGGTAGAGAGAGCAGTGAGTGCTTCCACTGTGAAGTGACAAGCCATTACTTCATGCCCTGAAAACCTTTTATTTTAGGAAGACTAAGGGAGAATGTCAGTCACTTAGGTCTCTAGGTGAACAATTCCAGCTATTCTGGTTCTTCCACCCCACAGAAAGGAAAGTGTTCTGTCTCATCACTTAGGTTTACAAAGAGCTGATGCATTGTATAAAGTATTTTTGACACATGTATTGCTAGGCTAGTTTTTAATAACATCTATTTTCTTGTATCTTTTTTTTATTATTTCAGTCTGAGTATGACAGAGTCTCTTACCCAGTATAGATTCATATCTGTAAATTATAGTTGATTTAAATGGTGCCTTCAAACCAAAGGAAAGTTGTGGAGTCGCACTTTCACAAACACATCAACAAAAAGCGCTTCCCGGGTGGTTTTTTCAGTTATTTGGGTCTTTGAATTGTAAGATCTTACAATTTGTAGCATGGTGAACAGCAGAAGAGGAAGTCTACCAAAATACATTTTACACTTGCAAAAACTCTTGGGCTTTTTTGGAGGAGGGAGGAGAGGTTGTCATTCCAGGTATGCAGCAGTAGTTATTCTTGAAACAAAATACCTGCTCCCTAAAACTGGCCTTTCCATTGGGTGTTACAGCATCGCCTGGTTGTTTAATTGTAGGCTGTTAGCAGACTTCGAGATGCCTGTTGAGTACCCATCACGCTGCCTGGAATTCTTATCCCAACCAAACATACAAATAAATGAGCATGTCACCCCACTGATGTGACTGTTTGACTCCCAAGAATATTCATAAATGTACAGTGTGTCCAATTAACAGTTTGTACAATATACACTTCACAAACTTCACCTGCAATGTCTTTTTCATTTTTAATGTACAAAACCTCAGAAATGGTACAAGGTTGTGCTTTCGATCTGTTGTTCTCTGTTATCCAGTCTCTTTATTTCCTGTAGATCAGAATAATTTTGGGTCGTCCACACAATCCACTACTGGAGTTAGAGGAGAGATCAGGGTTTTAAAGGAACACTCTCATACTGGTGACGTACCATTGAGAAATGGAGATTTTTCTTTCCTTATCTCCTGCAGTGATCAGCAGATGCCCTGACACTTGCTATTTGACTATCTTTATGTAGTCTCCATAACTACGCTGTTTGGCTCTCTGCAGACTGACTGCTGGCTGTGTGAAGAAGCCGGTTTTTTAGATTGTTCTAATTGACTTGCCACTGATTTGAATGACTTTGCTTTAGAGGCTGAGGGGACCAATCCACTTTTATTACACCCTTTACAATCATGAGTGTCTCAGTTGAGTCCCCTCTATTTTTTTCAGGATGAATATTCCTGATTGGCTGTAGTCTGTCTCCATGTTTTCATAAATATCAACCCAAGCCATGGACTACACTGCACATAGCAACTTGTCGTCCACTCCTTAACACAGACAAATCAGGACATCTTGTATTGGCTGCTCCCGGGAGAGAGAGAGTGCGCATGCTCGTGTGCGTGTGTGTACACACACTGCACAAGTTGCTATGTTGGTGTGACCAGTTGCTATGACCGGTGTGATGGGGCGTACGTGCCTGGGTTTTTCATAAAGTTTCAAATTGGGCATTATTGCAAAGAGGAAGCAGAACTCAGCTCTGCTTTCAGATGGCTCTCTTGGAAACCTATTTGCTTAAACTAATTGAAGAAAAAACTGAGTCCTGGAAGTGAGTGGGAGCAAAAAGAATGGAAGGTGAATATGGCAGTACCCCTTTAACTTCTCATAACCGTTTTACTGTGGCAGCAGTAGATTTGGCTTTATGAGGTTAGGACCGTATATTGTTGTTGTTAAAACTTCATTCTGTCAGATTGACTTCCATGCTAGATTCAAGTAGCAAACACTTTTCTCAGCATCTCTTCTAAGGTTCATGTCGTTTTGTGGGATATACATTATGTAAGATGAAGGCAAGTAAATTGTTAAACAATGATGTATGGAGCACAGATGAGGAAGGAATGTGTTAAGTCCTACCGTACATATATAAACATACTGCCTTGATTTATGGAGGGGGTGGAATTTTTTGTTTGTGCTAATTCATGGTGGTCAGGGAGAGATTTTTTCTTTTTCTTTTTACACACTAACGGTGAGTGTTTGTTGACTTAATTGTGCATTTTAAAAAATGTATATACTAGACTAAATTTTCTTAAATTTAGCAATATAGGAGCATGACCTGATGACAGATACTGAGATGCTGCAATGATGAAGATGAGTGTGCAATAAAAACCTACATGTGTTGCACTGCTACACTGAAGTTTTACCTGTTTTATTGCTAGACACTTCTATTTTCAATGTTTTATAACTTGGCTATAAAATACAGCTTTATAATGAAACTGGGTGTTTACAATAATCTGAGTTATAGAAGAAACAAAATTGTTTGAATATTCCAGGCATTTTGTTTGTACTCTAACTTCAAATGGGTTTTATGTTTAAATTTAATCTTCTTCTCCAAGACATTGTCTCCATAGAGCCCTGTGTGGGCTTCATATTCCTAGGGATGTAGCAGTGGAACTTCTTGAATAACAGTTGTCAGCGAGGTGACACGTGTGGTTCTCAAGTTCTACATGCCATAGTTGGAGGATATAAATATTTTAGCACTTCTAGTCAGCATTTGGTCTGAGAGCCAACTAGAGCAGTTTCAGAAATAGCATGTCCCATTTTCCCATCATGAAGTGCATAATCTATTCAGTGAAAGGTTCCAAAACAGTTTTTGTAGATTTAGTTAAAAAGGAATTCAGTTTCAGCTTTTATGTTTTGATCATGTGGACAACTTCTATCATATTAGGTCCCTTTGGGCCTTACCAAGAATTCAAGATAGTGGAGAGGATGAGGTTGTATTCGCACCAAAGAACACACATTTCCTGTACGGGTTTCTTTTGTGCCTTCTGCTAAGACTTTCATTATACAGGCCAAGTCTTCACTTTAGTGACCCCCAAATAATTCACCACAAGGGCTAGCTGGTAACGGCTTATATTTTGAAAAATGTTGCTTTTATTGATCTAAAATATTTAGTGCTTGTTACTTTGTTTGACCATAGTTTTCTTTTTTGCTTCCAGCTCTGATCGGCTGATAGAAGAAACAATAAGGTAGGAATGGATTTACTCATTTTTTAATTATCTTTATTGTTTATTTATTACCATTGTGTGGTTGGTCGCTTATTTATTTCTATTAAGCAGTTGAAATCGTACCATCTTGCATAGGATTGGAAATGTTAATGTCAGATTTCTGGAGCATCACATTCTGCATTATAAATTACTTTTCTCTTACATGCCCTTTCTAGTCTGCCATCTAACACTAGGATTTTGCAAACAAAAAATTAAGAGTTCTTTAAATAGTCTAAACTTACAACTTAACTTATAAAATAAATGCTGAAGAGAAGATTTCATTTCAGATAATGCATGTAATGGGATAAGTGATCAACAGTGGAAATAAGAGGTGCAGCTAGATTTGAAATGTGTCCCTTAAGGGCTGGCTAGCTAGCTGAAGTACAGTTAGCTCAGTACAATTAGCGTAGTGGGGGAATGTGTTGAAGCACAGTAATGTACTGTGCGGTACATCAGGCTAACCGAAACCATTAGAGTGCTCAGCACTGTGGTATGTATAAAGATGGATATTTGTTTCCATGAGCACCTCTCACTGGATTCAACATCCTGAACATCTGAAGACACCTGCAAAATGAGGCACCATTTCCATTGATATGTTTGTTCTAAACTGGCTTTCCTGATTAAAATCCCATTTCATTGCCTTTCTCAAAACAGCTTTTGCTAAGAAGCATTTATATGCTGACTCTCTCCCTATCCTGTGAAAACTAAGCATCAACTCCTTATTTCTTGTAGTCTTCTCCCTACTATCCGCTAGCTAGAGGACTAAAAGGCCGGAGATCCTTGAAGTCTGATCTTCTGCAAAGTGACGTAGTGTTTTATCAATTGTCACCCACCTACGCTCTGGGTTGTGTTTCAGCATCTATAGGAAGATTTACAATGACTTCTTGTGATGCAATATTGCCTACAGTATATTGACTGAATGGCTGGGTTCTGAGCTCTTTGCTTTTACGTAGTGAGTGTGTTTGTTGTGTTAACAGATTAAGTTTGCCTCTGAGAATCTGGATTCCTGAACTCCTCATTGTACAATTCATTACTTCTAAGGCGGGCTGGCTTCCTATTCCATTCTGTGCCAAGGGGCTTCTCCATCGTATCTTATGGAAATCTGGTTTGTTTGGTAACCACAAGCAGCAGTTACCAGAATATTAATTTAATTTGCATTGCTTTGTTTCAGCTATTGTAACACAATTCAGGCTCTGCTTAAAGCCAGAATGGATTTTCAGTTTAGCCCTTTTCCTTCTCCAGTAGTTGCAAACAATCGGGTATGATATTAATTGGTAGTAACACCCGCTGCATCTTAAGGGAATTTACCAGTTAGAAAATCATCCTCCTCTTAATTAGAGCATTGTCCATTGCTACCCAATTAAAACACATGGAATTGTGTAGAAGAGGCTGTTTGAATGCTGATTCCGTGGGTGGCTGAGATGTAATTAGCTTATCTGGCTACAAATGCTTTTCTGTCTTCAGGGGTTGCATCTGTTGTAGTTCATTGTTTGGATGTAACTCAGAAAGCTGCAAAATCATTGCTAATCATTTTTGAAAAGGTTTGTTATTAAGCAGCCAACATAGCAATATCGGAAAGTGCCTTTTGTGATCGTGGGCGCCTTTGTTGATGACCTCAGGCCTGTTACCAGTAGGCAGATGGCTGCGTTACCAAACCCACCAACACAGCTTGCATTAACTGTCCCCCTGGTTGGCACTCTCAACAGAGAAGTTACGGCGTGAATAGGCTCAGAGAGTGAACTCCTCTGTGTGGTCCCTCCACAGGAATGGGGGTGGGAGGGAGGTCTGTGTCTTTGCTGTGCTGCTGCTCATGTCCTGTGGCTAATGGAGGTACAGCTTCCCAAGGCTCTCAGTCTGGGCATTTCAGAAACTCTCCATTCATTTTTACAAAATTGTTAAAAGGTCTCATGTGACACAAGGTTTTCTAAAGCAGCATATTTCTGCCCAGAGGTTTGTGGGATGTGATGCCTTGCATGGCAGTTCTTTTTGGGGCAGTGTTTACTTGTCTTGGGCAGATTTAAACATAAACACCTGTCTATATTTAAACATGTATTTAGTGTTCTCAGATTTTCTTTTCCACTTTCAATCGTTGTCATTTTCTCAAAATAGGAAACAATTAATTTTTCTTGTTTACTAGTGATTGTATTTTTCATTCAACATACATACTTCTTGAAATATTGTTAGGTAGAGTTTTGCTTCAAAGCATACATCAGCCTGCAAACTCTGTGATTAGTAGCAAGTTCAGTAGATACCTTTAATTTAGTAATTATGTTAGGATTTTGCAAAAAGCCCCTCAGTCCTGGTGGTGATAGTCAATACAGTGTATTTAGTTTGGGGAGAAATTGCCTTCTGTCTAGAAATGTAGTGACTTATTTGATGGGAGAGAATGAAAGAAAATATTCTCCCTGCCCTCTAAGGAGCCCATCCCTTGGCTTGAAACAGTCTTTAACTTCCCGTCAGGGAATATATCTGTTCCACCTGTCCCTTTTTCTGTGATTTGCATTATAGTTCATGAAATATAGTTCAGCATTCTTTTTATCTTGGTCAGCAGCTCCAAGAGCTTCATGGGGCTTCACTCACTTCTGGACTTTCACAAGTAAATCTCTGGAAATGACCAAACTTTTTTCCCTATTGGACTGTTTGCACTTAATCATTCCTTAAATTTATCTAGGTTTGAAAAGCTCTGATTGTCAAAATTGTTTTATGCGGGACTAATTTGTGGTGACAGTGTCTCTAAACACAGAGCTGTCCCTTTTGTCTCTATCAGTTTTACAAAAACAAGCATGTTTGGTAAATCTTTGCAAACTTGCCATATGAATGAGTCACAAACTATACAATCTACTGTGTTGTGAAACAATCTCTGCACTAAGGAACTTTTCTACAGCATGGCCACGGCTTGCAATTTTGTTGTGAGTAACATGCTGTTTGGTACCTGCTGAGGAGCTCACAGTGAAAAGCTGCAGCTGTCACACAACTTTTAGAAGCAAAACTGAAAAAGAAAGAGACAGGACAGTGGTTTATTGTCCAGGGAAGATGCACTAAACTGCACATCCACAGACCAGGAGTTCTCCTCCTCCTTCAACTGACAGCTGTTAATATTTCTGAACCTTTTGCAACACTTATCAACCAAGGAAGGTAACTTGCGTTCACCATTTCAGACAAACAATAACTGGGAGCTTGCACAAGATCACATCAGGGAGAGTGGGGGAATAGAACCCAGCTCTCTCATATAACTGGGCTAAAGCTCATCCATGTTGCCTGCAGTCTTTCCAAAGGAGCATGGTTAATGAGATTTTTCTGTGATCTGCGCTAGTTAAGTGTGGCTCTTTCGCTATGCAGCTCAATCACAGTCAAAGATTTATAACCTGGTACTGCTTTCATGTTAGGAGATATGGTTCTTTAGCTCAAGTGACAGAGAATCATGCGTTCTCATCCATAGGTCCCAAGTTCACTGGGATGACACATAGATGACACAAACAAGGGCATTGTTGCTTTGACTATGGTGTCTGTAACCATTGTCTGAACGACAATCTGCTCTGAAAGCCAAGAACTTGTTTGCTCTAATTGGAAAGTTCATCTTTAAAAATCAATGCAAGATGGCAAACAAAACATACTAGAAAGAGTAACCTACTCAGAATTAAGTCAGTAGTTTTAAAACTAGAGTTTGAAAGACATCTTCCTGCAAAACAACCTAGTCCTCTGCCTCCATGAAGTATTTTATCATAAAGATAAATGTAACAGTGAGAGGATCTGAGTTGTTTAGCAGATAAGGAAACAGAAGTTTGAATAGAACGTCAACTATTTGTTTGTAAAAGCATGTCTCGATACTTTGGAGCTTTGTTTTAGCGTCACATCAATATAGGTTTGTCTGCAGCCTGAAATGACAGCAAAAAGTAGGCATTTTGGTATGTTTCACACAGCAATGAAAGTCCTACATATATAGCTGGCAAAAAAATGCAGCTTAAAATTCAGTAAAAACAGTTGCTTCTCATTGGAGCTGCATTAAATTGTAGCTCTGCATGTGAGTTAGACTTCATTTGGATGCATTAATTGCTGGAAACAAATTTTGTTTATATTTATAGCACCTTTCATTCCAAAAGAAACCAAAGCGACATACAAATTATATACATGGATTGTGTGCCCCATTTCTGAGGAGAAACATCAATTACTTCATGCATTGTGTGTCTACACAACAGTTAAGGAAGTGAAACGGGTAACATTATAATCTAACTGATACTGCCGTGGGAACACTGGTAAGCAGAATATAGTTACATGAACAGGAATCTGGAATGCCCCTCCACTTGTGAAAAGTTTTAAGGGTTCTTGATGACTTGGTGGCTTACCATCATTCTGTGATCAGCCAGCATTCCCAGCTCACTCTCCTCTGTTGCTTCCAATTGATGAGCCCTCAATTAGTAGTAGAAATTCTTATTAGACTCAAAGTGCATGACCTTACACTCTGAATTTCTGTTACGCCAGTCTTCAGCTTCATCCAGCACTGTTAGCACCATCTAATGCAATACTGTGAATGGTTTATGCCATTTTCCTAATGAAATGTTAAATCAAGGTAAACATCTCCTTTGTGAATCACATGGCACTGGTGCAGATACTAACAGCTGCACTTGAGCTGTTGGAACATATCATAATAGAAAACAAAAATATGCAAAGAATTATTCCTTTGGATCCAAATTCTTCACACTTTGTGCACATTTGTTTAGTGTGTGTGGATAAACAAATGGGCTCCTTTGCCAGGTGGTTTTTAGCAGTTAACCAGCTGTTCAAGAATTGTCAGTTATGTATTTTAAAGCTAAATTAAATAAAGAGACCAATAATGAAAGATCAAACAGTTATGAAACCTAAGTAAAAATATTCTTAATATATTTGTTTGATTTTTCCCTACGTCTTCCTCTTATATTCTGAATTACTGTATAAGGATTTACAGTGGGAGTGTTGGCCTGAGTGCAATGGTGGTGGGAGGGAGGGTAGTGGTGCAGTAAGTAGGAGGGACTAAAGAGTTTTTAAAATTTTGTTGCTGCTTTAACTGTTGGTATATGAGCTAGAAGAAAGGAATCACACTAATAAATGCTAATCAAGGATGAGCAAGGAACTGGACCCATCAGTTCTACCAGCCACTCAGTTACCAGAAAGGGCCAAGTCCAGATGTGTGTTCAACCTTAAGGATATAGAAACATAGAATATTAGAGTTGGAAGGGACCTCAGGAGGTCATCTAGTCCAACCCCCTGCTCAAAGCAGGACTATCCTCAGCTAAATAATCTCAGCGAGGGTCTTGTCAAGCCTCAGCTTAAAAACCTCTAAAGATCTTAAAAACCTCTAAATCTCTAAAGAGGTGCCACCTCCTCCCTAGGTAACCCATTCCAATGCTTCACCACCCTCCTAGTGAAAAACTTTTTCCTAATGTCCAAACTCGATCTTCCCTACTGCAACTTGAGACCTTTGCTCCTTGTTCTGTCATTTGCCACCACTGAAAACAGCCTAGCTCCATCCTCCCTGGAACCCCCTTTCAGGTAATTAAAGGCTGCTATCAAATCCCCCCTCATTCTTCTCTTCTGCAGACTAAACAGGCCTAGTTCTTTTAGCCTCTCCTCATAAGTCTGGTGCTCCAGCCCCCTAATCATTTTTGTTGCCCTCCGCTGGACTCTCTCCAACTTGTCCACATCCTTTTTATAATGGGGGGCCCAAAACTGGACACAATACTCCAAATGCAACCTCACCAATGCCGAATAGAGGGGAATAATCACTTTCTGCGATCTGCTGGAATGTGTCGTGAGCTGAGGTTGCTATTGCTTCTACAGTGTGTTGCTGAAAAAAGTTTCACACTTTTTGAACAATGGTTTTGTATGTTGAATTGACGGTGACTCTTCCACTTATGAACAGAACAAAGATTCTACTGACCTGTGTGATGTTGAAGGGGCCTACATCTGGTTTCTTTTAAAATTTTCAGAGATGCATTGAATTACTCTTTATATAGAGTCACAGATAATGTGCATGGCACTTTATAAGCATAAGGAGATGTGGTTCTTGCCCTGAGGGACCTGACGATCTAAATAAGACTGACAACGTGTAAGACACTATGATTAGGTTTGGAAGGATCAGAATTTTACTGGTAAACATTGAGTTCAAGAACATACAAACCAATGACCAATATTTCCATTGATAAGGATCAAAAGGTAAGAAAAGTGCTGCATGAGGACTGTACGTTTCTTTTGTATGTGTTGGCATGTGATGTTGACAGTTTGTGTTTTAACAGTTGCAAACAGTACAGTTACAAAGTTTTTAACTTTTTGAACCTCAACATTTACCATAATTTAATAATTGTCTGATCTCCTTCCATTTCTGCAATTGTGAACATTGTTTAAATTGAAAAAATGCTTATGCCATAATTTTGCATGACCATGAAAATTTAAATCTATAAAAGCCTAAAAAAAGCTTTAAAATAAACCAATATTATCCATCTAAATTGTACAAATAAAAATCAACTTCTGCCAGGCCTAAGTATGATGTGGTGAGAGGAAGGTAACTGGGAAGGAACAGGATAACAAAACAAGGTAAGAAACGAACTAGAGGAACTCAGAAGAAGAAAAGCAATGATTAATTGCTATCGTGGGTTTGTCATGTCTTCATTGTTTTGTGTAATAAATAGACATCGCTCAGATGCAGAAGTAGCATTAGAGAGCACATGAGCAGAAATTAGTGGTTGGAAATAAACCAAAAACATGTAAGGAAGAGGGGAGGGGAAACCACATGGATTGAGAATGTTAAGCGTTCAGGGGCGACTCACAACTGTGTTTACGGGCTACTCACGACTCCTATGGAAATTAATAGGCGTTGCATGGCTAAATCCTTTAGTTGGCTTTGAAACTCTCAACCGATGGTCTCTGTGTCCTCCATGGGGCCGGGACTGGGACTGTTGCATGTGTAGAAAGTGGCATTTAAACGTATTAGTAACAGGGAGAAGTGACAGGACAATCACACGGTGTATATTGTTTTAAAATGAGTGTTATTAAACTAGATCATTTGATTTCAGCAACACTGAATTGGATACTCCTACTAGAATGAATGTGGGAACCACCTGTCATGGTGTCCAGGAGATGCCATTTTCATGTTTTCAGTGGATGATGTTTGGAGTTAAATTACATATTTCATGTATTTTAAAATGTTGTCAGGGTAGGTGAAACTGCTGATATGTAAAGCATTTGAAACCTTTATGATGATGATTTATCATTTGCATTCCAGTACAAAGGCCTAACAGCTCCAACCAGGGTCATGGCTTCATGCTGGTGCTGCACAAACACAGGACAGAACATAGTCCCTGCCCTAAAGAACTAACAAGCCAAATAGACAAGACAGACAGGTCTAAACAGATCACAAATAAGCAATTTGTCTGAAGTTACAGCACATTTTCTCCTTACTTTCTGCTTGCATAACTTCCTCACCTACCTTCAGCTCTATGCAACCACCAGTCATTCACCTTCACAACCTTTATTCACCCTAAGTGATCTCCTTCCACCCTGTCTGTTCCTTAGGAAAACACTGTTTCACTCGAGTGGTATGAATTTTCAAACCTGCCAAGTGTCTGAAGTATGTTCCCAGCCACTTCCATTCCTCTCGAGGGAGAGGGGGCTTTAGTGTTGCACCCAGTGAGGAGGGGGCAGAGGGTTAGGGGGCTTGAGGTTTTGTCTGGGTGTATGCATACATGCAGTGGCTCTTAGGCTGCCGATTACAATGCATCCCTCCAGTTACAGCACTGCCAACTGAAGGTTCCATCTGTTCTGAAACAGTCTTTAAGACTGGTTCTGCCAAACCTCTTCCAGGTAACAGTTTTGCTGGACTATGTAGCAAGAAGAAAATTTCTGAGTGCTGTTAGAATCTAGGTTTAAGAGCCCTTTTACAATATGTGTGCGTGAGTACATTTTTGTTGAAGTGGAGTAGTGTTTGTGGGCTTCTCAGAAGTGAATCGTCAATGTATTTAACATTAGCACTTGGCTTGGAGCCTTGCACTTGACACATCATGATGCCATCATGGATTATTCATATTTCGACACTAAAGCATGCAACTCCTAAGAAACCAAGGAGGGTTTAAAAGTGGAAAATAACATTCAAAACCATAAAACTGATCTGTCACTATGCAGTTAAATATATTTCAAGAGAAAAGGCTGAGGAGCAGGGCTTCCAGCAGAGACTTGGGGTGTGAAATCTCGGTTCTCCCAGAACTCGCATAACTGGAGTATTCTAGAAGAAACTTACTAGCTGTTTCCTCCTTATGTTCCTGTGACCAGTGGAAGACAACCAAGTAACTCCTACGTGACTGAAAATACGTGCTCGATACAACGTTTTAAATGTTCCCTCAGTAAAACTCAGTTTCTCTAAAAAGAAAAAAAAGTTAGTTTCCGTCTGTAGAAATTGCCATACCAGATCAGACTAAACATTTTAGTTGTGTAGTATGCTTTTTCTGGCAGTGGCCAGTACCAGATGCTTGAGAGGAAGGTGCAGGAAACTCTCGTGGGCAAGTACTGAATAACCAGTCCATAAAAGGAAGTTTCTTCCTTACCTCAATCAATTAGAGGCTGACTTTTGTCCCAAAGCTTGGGGACCTATATTTCAAGATGTTAAAAAAAAAGTTAAAACGGAGTTCGTCAAGAGTACAGATCTGTAACAAGGATAAAAAAAAACGATAGGGAGACTGTAATTATCCCAAAATGAATCATTGCAAATCCAGTAAATTTAGAGTTAAGGTTACGCTTTATGTATTTGGATTCCTTTTAAGCTATGGAAATGCACTCAATGAACTTAACTCTGCCCTATAGTGACGATGTGCAATAATCATACAGTTATGCTAAGGTGGTTTAGTATTTGTGGTTCAGATTAGATCAAACTATTTTTAAAGATACAGTAGTTTTCATTTTGTTCCCCTTTTGTAGTGTCACTACAGGGCAAAGTTAGGTGCTCTCAATATGACACACATGCTTCATTTCTTAAAGGACATAGGTTTTAATTGATTTTAACTCAAGAACATAACCTTTTATTTCTGCTGTATCTTTTATGAGACAGGATGACCAGAGCACAACTCAGTACTCCAGGTGGGAGTGCACCATCAGTTTGTATAAAGGCATAATATGATTTCAGTGTAACTTTTGCATCACATTCTTCATGCATCCTAAGGTTTGAGTGTAACTTACACTGATACATTACTTGTTACAGTTTGAAGGTAATCCAACACTGGCTGTTCTGGCTATACAATCAGATTTTACCTCGTGAGAGCCAAATCACCAACTGGTGATGTTTTATTAACAAAACTTGCTGAAAACCTACATTGTTGAGCTAATTACTAATTTTTTTCCCTAAAATTGACCTCCCCTGCCAGGCAATGTGCTTTAAGAACCTGTGCTCTCATTGTTGAGAAGCTAGATCCCCAAAGCATTATCTTGTTCATTTTAATAATACTTTGCACTTGCATCTAAGAATAGTGAGTGGTGTACAAAGGGTAAGAGCTTAGTTACATTAACTCACATTTTACACATTCACGATATGCATGAAGGACAAACAAACGCGTTGTTGCTGAATTTTCATTTTCCCAACCCCTATCCCCACCCTCTTCTGATAGTTGGAATCCCTTTTAACCATTCAGGAATATTTGGGTACATAACTTTAAAATTTGGATCACCCCCAATTTTTTTTTCATGAGAATATTTCAATAGAAGTTGCCTAGGTGTCCTATATTTTGTAAAAACTCTAAATTCCTATTCTGTAAACTTTAAAGTTATTAGCATTTGATTCCTTCACTTATAAAGTAGGCTACTTCTCTCATCAAATGTTAAAACATGAAATTGTCCATTCCATAATAAGGTCTCATAATTATTTCCCAAAGGCACCCTGCGGATAGCTCAGGAGCACTCTCTCTATCCTGGCAGCCATCTCCTCTTACATGCCTTGAAGGCTGCTTTAATGAATCATTAGATGTCTTGTAAGAAAATACATAGCTTCACGCAAAAAGAGGATTTGCTGCTGCATGAGGATTTCGTCTGAACAATTAACTATGAAACCAGTGCATATGTATGAAGCTGAAATTCCTAGATTAAATTTCCCATGTGCAGTAGTAAAATCCTACCTACAGTTACTTATACACCACCCAGTCATCCAAAATTTCCTGGAAGCTTTTCTCATAACTGATTACTTTTCTGGAGTCTTCCGTTCATGTTATAACCTCACAACACTGGGGAAGAAAAACTTTGTACTTAGTTACAAATTTTATATAAATCGTCTTACAAATGACTGTTGTTTGCCATATAATACTGCCTGATGTGGATCAGATTTTTTTTACAAACTTCTTTAGCATTGGACAATAACTTACTGCTGCTTTTCTGTACTCAACTGTTGATCCCCTGTTGAGAATTTTTAATACCTTCTGTTTAACATCCTTTCACCACATTCTTATGTAGTACTGGGATCAAGACCTGATTGCTTGTTTCTCTTCCCTTCCATGTTAATTTTAGACTTGAAAGGGATCTCCACTGTAAAGATGAATCCTTCTCTTTCACTTAGCTAAGTTAGTTAAGGTACCCATGGAAACAAACAAATTTGCCATGTGGTGTGTATACTACTGTTCACAAAGAAAGCGATTCCTAGCCCAGTTTTCTATGTGACTTCCCTCTGCTCTTCCTGTAGGTGTGAAGGACATTAGTTAACTGACTCAGACAAGCCCTTCATAAACAAGCTTTGGTTAGATTGATGATGACAGCTTTTTTGACAGAAAGCATTAATTTTATCCCCTTTGCCTCAGAATACCTTGCATTTATGCAGCTCCTATCATTTCAAAGCACTTTGCAAACTATATAGAAATCATGTCAACCGCTTCTGGGGGTGACATAGGGTAGATGTCAGTGCACACCAACTCTATAGAACATTTGAAGACAGAAAGCCAAGACTGTCAGGTCCTTTTGGAATTCCTAGTAGGCAGAAAGTAGTTAACACTTTACTTTTATATAAGATGACTTTGGAATGTTGAATTGTGGTCAGAATCTTGGGTTTACATCTCATTTGAGAGATGGCTACTCCCATCAAGGTATTGCCAGCTATCACCATCCTGAGGCATTCATTCAGTAGAGATTTGGAAGAAGTGTTCTGCCTACAAAGCTGCCAATACCACTTCTTTTCAATAGCAACTTGCTTTGTCTTCCGTTCAAGGGCTAACGCCATTCTGGCCTTTCTCAGCTTATAAGATCTGACGAGACCATAAGTGAGATCGCTGTAAATCCCTACTGCCTCTCCAGGTAGCCAGCAATTTTGCTTTGGCTTTATGCTGATCTGGCATGAAAATTTTTTTTTTTTTAAATGCTGAAGATGATTGACAAAAGCAAAATAATCCACTGGAGACAGGAATTGCTTTAAGGCTTTTGTTAGTTCGATGCTGATAACTTCCAGTTCTCTTAAGGAATTTTTTAAACTTCAAAGTGGATATTGAATGTTAATCTGCTCTTATGTAGTTGTTAGTTAGCAATATGAGTTTGATACAAATGCTTTCACTAAACCGTTTGTACATATCGATGATTCAATGATTCATCAGCTCCCAAATTACCAGTAAGCTTTCAACTTGATCCTACTACTAATGGAACTCTAAAGTGAAATAATTTATTGATTTGCTCTGTCAATACGTATTATTCAGAAGAATTCGCTGTAAGAGCTTTGGGGGAGGGAGGCAAACATCCTCCATAAAGATGCACAAGATGATACCATTGGTTGTCTCTTTTACCACATGTTCCTCCTATGTTTGCACTTGAAAAGCATCCTGGTGTAACCATTTTGGTTGGAAGTGTGATTATTTTTCACCAAAATAGTGTTATGAGTACAACTCTTAGCATGGGTGCAGTTACATCAGTATAAAGGTGCTATATATTGATCAAGCTCTTCCCCTTTCTATATGGGAATATGCTATAACAGTATAAGTACCTTTGCTGCATCTAGTGCTAAAACAGCATTGTGTGAATAAAAATTATGTGAAGTGGCTCATGGATAAGAGTTCTCAGCAAGGACAAGTGTTTTAAGTGAATTTGGTCATGTGATGGAAATAAATTTCATGTTTTCGGATACTCATGTGGCATCTCATTCAAGTCCAACTGATGAGGAAACCAGTCCATTCTAACTCACTTGTAGAAGATAAAGTAGTACGGGAGTGAACAAGCTTAGCCCAACTGATGAGCCTTCATTGCCAACTTTCCAGGAGCCTGAGGACTGCATCTACCTTGCATTAAATGGAATAGAGTGCAGCACTGTTATAGAACATAGACGCTATAGAGACTATGAATGCCCACTTTACACATTATCCTTGTAGAGCTCCATTGTCTGTGTTTGACCTCAGGCTACACTTTGATCATCTCTCAGTAAGAAAGATGACTTTTCCAGGTTGCTCTGCTTCTTTTAATTAGGATTGAACTCTCATTTACTCAGTTATTTTTATATCTGTGTCACCATGGTGTATCAAACAAGACTTTCGGGTGCTAACCTGAGTGAAACAAAAATGTTGGCTTCCCATGGTTCCACCAAACTGCTGATTCGAGGATCTCTGCCATAAGAATGTTTCTAGGCTTGTCTCTAATGTCTCATCTTTGTTTTTTAGTTTATTTTTTTTGTTCTAATAATCTGCACTATTACGAAAGTTGCATGCTTTTGCCTTCTAGTAGTTTATTAAAAGTTAAAGTGGCGAAAGGCTAATTGTTGAAGATTAGTGGAGAAAATATGATCTCTGGAGGGTAGCTACATCCCATTCATCACCCTCTCAAGGAGCATTGTACATCTTGCTTTTCCATTATTTCATCTTTCAGGGTATTTTTAGTACCAACGATTTGATCCATTCTTTTTTTCCTTCTCCAGCATTGCCATGGCAACAAAAGAAAATATGACTTCGCAGAGGGGGATGTTGAAGTCAATACAAAGCAAAATGAACACCTTGGCCAGTATCCTTTCTGAAAGAACTGCTGTGAGTGTCTTCAAGAGGAAGCTATCCCAAGACAATTCTGCAAACTTGGGATCAGCATATTTCAACAGGCAATGGCAATATAACAGTTATTATACGTCTACTGAGTGAAAAATTGCATTATGCCTGTCCTACTGCATCAAGAAGATGCCTTGCTCTGATTAACAGCGTGGTAAACTTGGTTGCTGGCTTTTTTAAATGCAACTTTGAATACTACATACAAGCCAATATTTAATTTTCTTTTAGAGAACTAGAACAACAAAATCTACCATACTCCAACTACATATACTCTGGTAGAAGTATTGTTGTATTTTATTGTTTTCCTGGCATTTCCCTTTCAGGGACAAATGGCTGCAGTTTGACGTGGCTCTATCATGACTAGAATAGAGCTAAATGTTTCCATGACCTGAAGATCCCCTTGTGTCACTCAGACCTCTTGATTTAAAGTTTTTAGTTTGTTCGTTTAATCTTCCCTCATTTCATGCTCCAGGCTAAAGAATGTGCTGGATTGTGAAGTCATGCGTGTTTACCATTTTTTCTGTGATTTTTTTCCTTTCCATTGTAGCAGTGCAGAGCGGCATTAGAGTAATTTGATTAGACAGATTACATCCTGAAGATATGTAGCTTGATGAGACATAAATTTCATTAGACTGTTTTTAGTGACTGTCAAGATCAAAAGCAACTCAATAAATGTTAGCATTAAAAGAGTCTTGGGTGCAAAGACAAAGCTCTGAAACTTGTGATCTTGTTGCAGATCTCATTTTTATACATTAAATAAAGCTCCGCATTTTACAGTGAGGGCAGTTCTTCCCTCTATGCCATGCAGCAAACAGTCTTCATCTATGGAATGTGAATTATTTCTGCAACCAAACACCATCCATTGTTCCTTCTCTTTACCATTACTAGTGTTCTGCTAAATAAATTCCGCACTTTTTTATGCAGCTAGCCCAAATTTGATGCTGGATTAAATAGGATTTTGCATAAATACCAGCTTTAAGCTTTTCTGTTATCCTCTTCCTCTCATTGTTTCTTTTATTAATGAAGTAAAATTGTAATCTTGCTAACTCGCCATAAGGCATTTTTGTTGCATCTGTTTTCTTTGATTTGTGAGTAGTTCTAAACTCTTTGCTTTGCTGCTAACTTCTGTGTTCAGATCTGGGGCCTGTCCAATTTTGATGCTGCTTGCCAGTGTGACCTTAACTCAGACCCTCAAAGATCGATTTCCCGCAGTGAACAACCTGATTCAAAGGATCAACCTACGGAAGCGACGGGACTCTCTCATCCTGGGGGGCGTTATTGGCATCTGTACCATTTTATTGTTGCTATATGCTTTCCATTGATGGACATTCTCCATAGACTCCGACAACCTCATCTTCTCCCACCCCATCAAGGAGAAGTGGGTGGGGGAAGTCAGTAGACCTGGTAAACAGCCTGCACATGATGGCTGGAATATCAGCATTATGTCTAAAGTTTATGGTGGCAGTCTTTACAACACTGGTTTGAGCTGAAGCTGCAGTATTTCTCCTCCCCTGCCATACATACTTTTCTTTTGTCAAATTTTGCTTGAATGTTTCTTTAAATGCCTTGTCTCACTATGAGGTAAGTAAACATACAACATTTATCAGAATCAGTAGAAAATTTTCCCTGCTGGATAATGGTAATGAAATCTGTCATTGGCTGTTAAATGAAACAATTTTTAAGCTTCTCTTAGGTGGAATCTCTTCAGGAAGCCCATTCAACTTGCCCCTGAAGGTCAACTAAAGGACTAGATACTTTTGCCCTACAATAAGGATATTGCAGCTTTAAGCCAGCAAGTGAGTTTGTTACTGAATACAATCTCTAATTTTTTTTACTCATGATTCAGCTATTGCAAGTCATTTCTACATAACTTGTGCTGTGAAAACTGTGCTCCATCCCATCAATTCCTGAGACAAATAAGGATTGTTCCATTCACTTTTTGCACAGAAGATGTCTGAACTGCTATCTGAGGAGCACTTAAAAGGTTTTTTGTGGCTTTAAGGGGACTCCAGGAAATATTTGCAGTCCTGCTATGGAAAAAGGGAGCATAGTATCCTCTCAGTTTTACGGTAGTATTAAGTCATTTAAAGTGACCAAACACACTCACCTGAAAGTAATCTTTTGGGTGTAAATATTTTGGTTTTGGCTAATATCACAAAAGTCTTCATAAAGACATAATAGTTTCAAAAGTCTATTTTAATTTAGATTAAAGATATTCTAATAGCATTAATATTTTTTACACTGTAAGTAGGATGGAGGGAAAATACATAGGTTATGCTTGATGGCCAGTGTATCTGTGTGCAAAATTGTTAAATACGTAACTCCTAATAGTAAAGAGTTAAATGAGTGACTGAATATGCAATTACATTTCTTCTCTAGTATCTGCAAAATACATGTTCATAGATACTTTTTTCAATTGTTCATTGTCCAAATACATCAGAGATCTTATGCTGTCAGCAAAACCTGTTGGATTTATCTCTGCAGATCAGTATCTGTTAAGAAATCTAACTTTAGGAATGTCTTTGATAGAGCAAATACACAAATTACAGGTTCTCTCCCCTTTCCAGTTGTTCTTTACCATCTTTTCCTCTCTTATAACCATAACTAGCAAAACTCTAACCAAGGCACTAGGCTTTTTTCTGAGAACTTGATTAACTCCTTGCACAACTGACTTACAACACTCCCAAATTTCGTGTCTGCCCTCCCATTAACCATGGCTGTCAGAGACAGTATGGAGGCCTTCCCATCTCCAGGTCCTGCTCTGTGCTAGAAGATTGGTCACCCACAAAAGTCATAATTCATTTTATTACTGCTTTTATAGTGTATGTGAAGTACCCTTTTAGAGGGAGTAAAGGATTGTGCCTGTGTAGTGTGTGAAACCACACAGTTGTGTAAACTGTATTGTTCCTTTGGACTTGAAAAAGGCTTTTGTGCAGAATAACATCTTTGTGATAAACAGACTACAAAGACTATTTTTTGTTGGTTATCTTTGGGATTAGAAGGCACTTGCAATTCATGCTAGTAAAATTGAGGTTTGCCTTTTTAAATAAGGGATGGTCATTTGGCTGATTGGGGAATATCCCTGGTTTTGAAACGAATTGCTTGTTAGGTTTTTTCTTGATAAAGACTGCAGATAAAGGAAATTTATTAATGAAACTCTGAATGTTGGGAGATCAAAACTCTTTTCCCTGGATACCTTATTTTCTCTGATTTTTCAAAGGGCCCTGATTGGCAGTAATGCTCCGTTAGGGTTTATAGGATTTGGTTGCTATGTAGTTGGCAATTAGAAGACCTGCAATATCATAAATAAATGCATTTATTTAATCTGATAACCAGTCTTTTTACTGGGTTTAATTGATTTGGTGCGTTATTTAATATTACTATGTGTTTAAAAAAAAAGCTGCTAATGGAAAATGTGCAGATTGTAACAAATATGTAAATACAATCAATTTTTTATGACTGGGGAGGAGCTGATATCTTTTGTTATAGAACATAAAGGAGTAGAAATGTGGATTCCCTTGGAAAATGAAAATTAATATTGGAGGTGGCATTTCAGTGGTTGGCAGTTGCTCAGTGGCTTTGATTTGGTGCTGGTGTTGAGACGGTTTTATATCAAATACATTTAATTATCCTAGCAGAATTGCCCCTTCGTGAGCTACTGTCAGTCATGTACCTGGCACAGGCAAGTATCCAGCATCTTTTTCAAATGGATGGAATGGCTGTGGCCTGGGAGAAACTTGCTAAATGCCCTGAGTCCCTCTTCAAGCATGGCTCTGTAATTAGGGCAAGGACCTTAAAATAAAGTAGCGTAACTAGCAAATGGTGGGCTGATTTAAAATTTAATCCTGAGTCTCTGATCCATAGCCCTTCTCTTTGCAGCCCATTCAGCAGCTTCCTATTACAAAATAGATTTCCTTATTTTTTTCACTGTCCGGTGCCGCTCTGTCTTTCTGGTTCTCAAGGCCAGTTAGAGGTTCCTGCCTTCCCTCTTGCTGTAGGTGGGGCCCATCGGTAGTCCAGCGACACTGGAAGTTCCATCCTGTTTATCCACCAGCAGGAGCTATCGTCAGATGTTGTGGACAAAGCACAAAAACAAACTTAAATCTCTTTCAAGTTGCTTGTCAGTCTCCATCATCTTTCAGAGGGGAAACACGTTGTCCTGCGTTGGCTACACTGCCACTTCTTTTCCCCCTTCTTAATTTCAGTGTGCTGTTTATCAGTAACCAGACACCCGTTCTAATCTGGTAAACTATCCCTGAGGACGTGTGAAATTCTTGAAAGAGCTTTTCTGCTCTCTTTTACCCACCTCTAAATAAACACATGAATATTTCTTCCTAGTTAGTCTCCTGGCCCACTTTCTGGCTAAAAGTTGCAACATGATTTTTCAGACTCCAGTCACCGGAGCAGCAATCCTGATAACGTCCAGTGCTGCGTGAAAATCCTGTCAGTAAACTAGGATTCTACGGGGGCCTCTGTGTCAAATTAGAGTGTTGCATGTTGATGCCATGCCTGGCAACCGTACCAGATTGCTGTTCCTGCAATACAAACTCAATTTCCCACTATTCTGTATCCTTCACTAGAGAGATTGTGCAAAGCAAGGATACACAAAGGATTTTCTTCCCTTTATGTGTCTCTGGGGCCAATGGAATGTTCATCAGATCCCTCTTCGTTAATAAGACAGTATGGTGCTTTTGTTAGTCCGAGACTCTGCCTGCTGCTGAGGTGGTGTAATGGAAAACACAGCACTTTAATTCTTCAGTTAATCCATGGCAAATGTAGGAACTTTTGGGCATTGAGTTCTGAATTCAGTTAGGATTTCATACCACATCATTACATGACCAACCAATATTTGCAAAAGTCCTCTTTTGAAGGTCTCAACCAAAATCAGAATGTGCAGAAAGTAAAGTTCCCCTTTGGGCTTTGAAAATAAAAAGTTAAAAGTAGATCTTTAGGCAACATGTAGGTGTGAGATTTGCATTGACAGTTCAACTTCCCAGGCTTTGTTCCTCCAGGAACCCAACTTGTGAGGTCACCCTGAGAATTGCTGCACAGGGGGTAATGGCTGGCCTAGCACTGTTGACCATGTAGCTAATTTAGCCAACACAGTTAAACTACTAAAATAACTAAAAAGTTGCTTCCCCAGCACCCTTGATGGGCATAACAGGATTTTTTTTCCTGTGGTTTTCAACTAACATTCAAGGCAGGGAAGGAGGAGACACAGCTTTGTTTCAGTGGGTTTCAGAATTCTTTCCTCCTTTAGAAGGTACAAAGTTGGTGTTAAGAAACTGCAGAGAAGGGCGCGTATGTAACAATGTGCAGCACAGGAGAATACATTGAAAGACAACTTCAGACAAAGCTGAGCCATACTGTGGGTGACGTCTTTGTGCCCCGTCTCTCTTCGGATGACTGGACGTTTGCAGTCAGTGTGGTGCTCTCAGTTTTGAATGAGTACGCTGTTGTTGGTCTGCCCACCACAAAGAGAGAGGGAAGCAGTTCAAATCACTCGCTCTCGAGACTAAAGGTTATTCTCTCTCATGGAAAACACCAATCCAGCCCCATGTATATTCTTTTCCAATTGCACTTTCTAATTTGTTTGCTTTTCAAATGGCTTCTTAAAACCTAACTGTTTTATTGTACCTGTAATTATTTTTGTTCTCACCTAATGTGCATTTTCTGTATGTATAGAAAAGCTTTGTTATGTAATTTAATAATAAATTAGAAATCTAAATTATGGTGCTTTTTTTTTCCTGTAAGAGTCCAGGGCTGCCTACACCTCAGTTTCAGAGGTAGACAAGACTTAAGTCATGCGGTCCATCTCCCTACCAATGCAGGTTTGTTACCTAGAATAAATATTCTAATGTTCTTATCCAGTCTTATTCTAAATGTCTCCAGTGATGGGACTTTTTCCACTTCGCCATAGCCACCACTGGAAGTTTTTCTACATATACAGCATAAATGGACACCCTTCCTCCTATTTATATCCATATGTTCCACTCTAAATAGGTCTTCTCCCTTTTTGGTGTTTAAACCCTTCCTACATTTGGTAGACATTTACACCCCTACCCCCTCACAAACTCTTAGATCTCTCTAGACAAGCACTATGTACGTAGCTTCTTCCTTGTCAGCCATTCTCTCCAGCCCCATTATCATTTTTTTTTTCTGAATTCCCTCTATTTGTCAGTATTTTTCTGGTAATGTGGCTCCCAAAGTTTCCTCCAAATCTGTGACATGAGTATGCTGCCCAAAATTGCATTGCCTTTTTTAGTTGCCATATTGTGTTGCAAACGTAGGTAATTTGTTTCATCCAACACCAGAAATGAATGGTGCTGGCTACTGAAGAATACAGTGTGACAAAATGTAAAGGGCATGCATGTGCTCTGTCACAGACATGCAGATTTGGTCCATTCTTTTTCCTATCAGAATCTACATTAGAATCACTTCAGTAAAATGATGGTGGCTTCTTTCACACAGTTTCAAGAGGTGGGAGCAAGGATTTTCCTGATTTCAAGATGATCTAAAAGGCTTCTATAAACCAAAACTATAAAGTGTTTAAATCAGCATAGGTATTGGTGCTCATTTGGGGGTTAAACTGACATACACGTACAAAAAAAAAATCGGAAAATCCTATCTACATGGCCACGAGCACAAAATCCTTTTTATTTTTTCTCTAAGAGGTTATCAGTAACAACTTAGAAAGTCTAGGAAAATCCTCTGCTTTTTAGATGCTTGTGAGGTTATCAGCTCACATGGAAATTCAGAAAAAAAATCATTTAATGGAAACTAAATGACCTCTTCCAGTCATTGTTTAACATAGTCCCTTCTCCCTCCTTCCCCATCCCCTACAGATGTTTAGACACTATAGGTTCATTTTTTTCACTTCCCTTTGTTTCACACTGTTTTCTCCAGGAAATTTTGTCCTTGTGGTGATGTTTTTTCCTAGCAGTGCAGTGCAGCAGTTGTGCACATAGCTGATTCTTGTTCTGTCTGCTTCCCTTTTCCCCACTCATCACCACGACCACCTGGAAGAGACACCCTGGCATAAACTTAGTTTTCACGTACGTGCCTGCCAGTCCTGCCATCCATCTGAGACTACCTGTCAGAGTGATAGAAATAGGTTTCTCCCTTGAATCAGTGTCTGCATCTGTCCTTTTCATTTGAATGCACACCGTACCACCTAGCCAGCAGGCTGTCGCCTGCCACTTCTCACGTTTGTGCAGAGTACAGGATGGAAACCTTTCAATGGCCAAGAAGGATTGGAGAGAGCTGTGCATCCTGTCACTTTTAGCACTTGCTTTAATTCAGTCTCGCTCAGCTTTCCTGATTGTGGAGATTCAGATTCACATGTAATCTAGGGGCACAAACTCTGCCGCCTCACCTTTGAAGTGCACTGTGGCAATCCGTGTAATCAGCTGTTTGAATACTGATGTAGCAGAACTTCAAAAATAGCTTATTTTATTTTCTAAAGGACTTGATTGATTAAAAATTAAGCAGTGTTAACATCTTCCTTCAACTAGTGACTGCCAGTGAAACTTCTGTATATTTTAAATGAAGACGTTCTTGAAAATAATGGATCCTTGCTGGCAGGCAATACGAATTATTGTTGTGTTCTCTTGGGAGAGCCAGATAACACTATTACCTATGTTTAAAACAAAACACACATTGTTACCAATAATACCTTTAAACTACTTTCTCAAACAGGATAAGTATCCATGGGATGTGATGGAAAACTCATGTCCTCTAATCAGAGTGTAGAAAAGGTGGATTTTGCACAACTAATCATTTCCCTAAAGTGCAGCTCTACACCTAAATTAAGATTATACTTAATCCCCTCATTTGTTTTGTCACTTGCTATTTCTCTCCTCTGTGTATGAATACCTCTTCTTCGATGTAGGGTGTTTAGTTTGGACTTTGTGTGCCTATATACTAATGTGTTTCATATTAAAATGAGACCCCCAACTGCAAAATGAATTCTGCCAAGTTTCAATTTTATCCTAAAATCTTGGTTTCCTTCATGTATATAGCAATGCATGCTTCAGTGGGACTACCTTAAAAGTTGACCCCTCCACACCCAAATGGCCTATAAACTTGCCCAGTAGGGTACAAGACATCTGCTTTTCTTACACTAATTCATGAAGTTTCCTGGGAAGGGAGAAATCAGAAGGAAACACTTTATAGTAGAAGTAGGTGTAACTATGGAAGTAATATGATATGGTGTCTAGAGCAGAGGACTAGAAGTCAGTTTATCTGTGGTTCTACTGATTTGCAGTATGACCTCAGGTAAGTTACTTTACCCCATTTCAGTTTACCCATCTGTAGAACAGGCTTAATATCTGTGTCACTAAACCAATGTGCGTCTTAATCATTTTAATGTGTGTGGGGGTTTTATTTAGTCCCTTTCAATCAGGATGATATGCCATGTCATCTGATTCCGATTGACACGTTAGTGTGGTGTGGACCTATGAAGGAATAGGCAGCCTGCTCAATTTACATTTCTCATCAGAGAGGGCTAGTGCAGTAGCCACTACTGCATGCACCCGCTGGTTAAAATGGACAGAAATTAAAGATGAAAGAAGGAAATGATGCTTACTATAAGGACCATAAAATAATATGGGGGGAAAGCTGAGCAGATATTCCAGTGTTGAGCTGTTTTATACTTTGCAATTTCCACCCCTCTGTTCCAGAGAATGAGATAAGGAACTACAGTACCTTGGACAGCTCTCCCACTTCATTGAATCCTTTAACCCAGGGGTGGGCAAACTTTTTTACTCACGGGCCACAATGGGTTCTAAAATTTGACACAGGGGCCGGGCCATAAATAAACACATTTATGCACACAGCACCCAACACACTGCACCCCAGCAGCCAGCACTTCAGACCACCCTCCGCCGTGAAATTGACTCTCCCTTGTCAATTTCGGCAGCGGAGCTGGAGAGTGGAACTCACAGCAGAGAATTTCCGCCCTGAAACTAACTCTCCGCTGTCAAATTCCGCGGCAGAGCTGCAGACTGGCGGGCACGATACCATTTTAAGAACCGGTTCGCGCGAACCGGTTGGATATGCACACTGGTGGGCCCGATTTTAAGAACCCTGGGACCTGTTCAGCGGGCCGGATTAAAAAGCATAAAGGGCCGTATATGGCCTGGGGGCCGGACTTTGGACATGCCTGCTTTAACCTTTTCCCATAGCCTGTAGCAGGTTTTTCCTAGAAATGTAGGGCTGAAAGGGATTGGGATGGGTTATTTAGTCCAGTCCTTGGCCCTGAGACGGGACTAAGCATTATCTAGACCATCCGTGACAGGTCTTTGTCTGACTTATTCTTAAAAGCCTCCAAGATTCCACAACCTCCCTAGGTAATTTGTTCCAGTGCTCAAATACTCTGACAGCAAGTTTTTCCAAATGTCCAACCTAAGGGTATGTCTATAGTGTGGAGTGAAGTCGATTTAAATCGCTGAATTTTAGAAATCAGAGGAGTGTGATCACGCCACGCTCATTGCGTCAGGGAATTGCATCCCCACTAGCCATGCTTGGGTCAACAATCAAAGCAGTACATCGTGGGTAGCTATCCCCCAGTGCAACTAACCACAGAGGCTTTTGGGAAGGTTGTCATCCTCCCATGATGCAATGTACTCCCCCCCCTTGTCCCAGTCCAAAGCAGATGATCTTTTCGCACCATTGCCTGAGAGGCATGGAGCCCACTCAGCTCTGTACTATTATTGCGAGCATCACCAACACCTCACGACTTATTCTGCAGTATTTTCAGGGGTGAGATGAGCAGCAGTGCTGAAAATTGCGATGTTACAGAGGCCACCTTTACTACAAGCCATAGAATGAAAATTCCTGTTTGCTGCAGGCTGTCATGCACCATCTGCAGTCAGTGGATCGCTGCTTCTGGTCCTGGGAAATAAACAGTGACTGATGGGGTCATATTGTTTGAAGATGTGGAAGGATGAGCAGTGGCTGCAGAACTTTTAAATGCGTAAGGCCACTTTCTCTGAACTTTGCAGAGAGCTATCTCCAGCCCTGAAATGCATGAATGCTCGCTTGAGACCAGCTTTGACAGTGGAGAAGAGAGCGCCCATCGGTCTGTGGAAGCTAGCAATGCCAGACTGCTACCAGTCAGTTGGGAATCAATTTGGAGTCGATAAATCCACCGTTGGAGCTGCTGTGATTCAAGTGTGCTGGGCCACTAATAGACTTCTGCTAAGAAGGGTAGTGACTTTGGGAAAAGTGGAGGACATAGTGGAAGGTTTTTCCACAGTGGGGTTCCCAAACTGTGGTGGGGCAATAGATCGCACGCCCTGGACCACCTTGCCACAGACTACATAAACTGAAAGGGATGCTTCTCAGTGGTGTTGCAGGCCCTTGTGGATCATAGGGGACACTTCACTGACATCAGTGTGGGGTGGTTTGGAAAAGTGCATGACACGTGCATCTTTAGGACTCAGCTCTTTTCAAAAAGATGCAGGTGAGCACTTTCTTCCCTGAC
Organism: Mesoclemmys tuberculata; assembly: GCA_007922155.1. Classification (NCBI taxonomy): domain Eukaryota; kingdom Metazoa; phylum Chordata; order Testudines; family Chelidae; genus Mesoclemmys; species Mesoclemmys tuberculata. The sequence goes on along the minus strand of ML675623.1, from coordinate 18,837,651 downwards.
CAAAAAATAAATATTGGCGATGTTGAAATGCCAATAGTTATTCTGGGTGATCCTGCCTACCCCTTGCTCCCCTGGCTAATGAAACCCTACACCGGGCACCTGGACAGTGAGAAGAAGTGTTTTAATAATAGGCTCAGCAAGTACAGAGCTGTGGTGGAATGTGCATTTGGATGTTTAAAGGCATGCTGGTGCAGTCTGCTCACTAGGTTAGAACTCAGTGAAAAAAAATCCTGATAGTTATCTCTGCCTGCTGTGTGCTCCATAATGTCTGTGAGACAAAGGGTGAGAAGTTCCCATTGGGTTGGGTTGTGGAGGCAGATAGGCTGGCTGCAAATTTCGAGCAGCCAAATGCCACTGCAACACTGAGAGCCAATTGCGGAGCGCTGTGCTTCAGGAAAGCATTGAAGTGAAAAACCACTTTTGCAATGAGACACAATAGTAATGTGTGGTGTTTATCTGTGCTGTGCTTTCACTTTGCATTCCCTACCCATCCCCCACGAAGCCAGTTCTCCCTCTACCTCCTTACCCACTGTTCCAGTCCCCACCTTCTTCCCCCTCCCTTTATTCTCTTTATCAATAGAGTAATTAATTGTAATGCGGTATTTTCTTCATTGGTGATCCTTCACAGAGGGGGGGGAACAGAAGAAAATGGAAAGTTTTGCATGCATTTTGTGGGGCCAACGATACATAGCCTGTTTTGGCTGTGCACACATGAAAGAATCACACATCCCCACTCCTTAAAGGGGCCGTCACCTCTTTCTGCTCACATCAACTGGCAAGAAGTGCAGCACATGCTGCACCTGGCTCAACCTCCTCCTAGACTGCTTTGGGGTGAGAGCTGAGAAAGAATGCAGAGGCTGCAGAGGGAGTCTATCTTGCCGTGGAGCTTCCTGAAGCTCAACCAGACCATCCATGACCAGTGTTTGTCCTACCTGTTCTTAAAAAACTCCAGTGACAGGGATTCTACAATCTCCCTTAGAAGCTAATTTCAGAGCTTAACTATCCTTAGAGTTAGAAAGTTTTTTTCCTAATATCTAACCTAAATCTCCCTTGCTGCATATTGAGCCCATTACGTCTTGTCCTGCCTTCAGTGGACCTAGAGAACAATTGATCACCAGTCTCTTTATAACAGCCTTTAACATATTTCAAGACTGTTGCCAGGTCCCTCCCCCTCGGTCCTCTTTTCTCAAGACTAAACATGCCCAGTGTTTTTAACTCTTCCTCATAGGTTTCTTGACCTTTTATCATTTTTGTTGCTCTCCAGTTTGTCCACATCTTTCTTAGTGTAATGACCAGAACTGGACACAGTACTCCAGCTAAGGCATCCCCAAATAGAACGGGACAATTACCTCCTGTGTCTTACATACAACACTCCTGTTAATACACACCAGAATATTAGCTTTTTTTGCAACCTCATCACGTTGTTAAATCATATTCAGTTTGTGATCCCCTATAACCTCCAATTCTGTTTCTGTAGTACTACCATCTAGCTTAGTCATTCCCCATTTTGCATTTATGTGTTTGATTCTTCTCTGTGAAGTTTAGTACTTTGTACTTATCTTTATTGAATTTCATCTTTTTGATTTCAAACAAGTTCTCCAACTTGTCAAGGTCATTTTGAATTTCTAATCCTGTCCTCCGAAGTGGTTGGAAGACCTGCCAGCTTGGTGTCATCTGCAAATGTTATAAGCACACTCTCTGCTCCATTATCCAAGTCATTAATGAAAATGTTGAATAGTACCAGACCTAGAAGAGACCCCGAGGGATCCCACTAGAAATGTTCTTTCAATGTGACAGCAAACCATTGATAACTACTCTTTGTGTACAGTCTTTCAACCAGTTACGCACCCACCTTATAGTAATTCCACCTAGACCCCATTTCCCTAGGTTTGGTTGTGTTCTCTTCAGTTAACGCACGTTTTTAAAGCATGGTGAAGGGTTTTGACCACATGAGTCCAGTTAAAGTGAACAAACTCCACATATTCCTTTAAAGATCTGGAGGCTTCATCTCCCCCTGAGACAGTGGAATGCACTGTTTTGCACTTCCAATGCTGGTAATAAGTGGTGCAGAAAATTCCATCTTTGTTTGGAATAAAAAAAGTCAATTATTTATAGAGCCTGCATCCTTTTTTCCAACTCCATACAGTCAATAATTTATAGTGGCACAAGCATACAATTTTTTATTAACTATCAACCTGCAATAGGACTCTTGTTCTTATGAAAATCTTGTGTCCCTCCTGACGTTATCAAACACCGCAGATGTTGCTGCATTATGAATGAGCTGTGCTCCAGTTCTTTAATCCTATTGTCATTCCATGAGAAGGTTTCTTGTTGAAAGAGAACTGAGCACTTTTCGCTACATTCATAAGGAGAGGCAGGAGTTCTTTGTGTTTCCTTGAAACTGGGGTGATCTTTAGGACATGCTGCTTTATGGATTTAATTTTCAAGGTCTTGAAAGGGATAATACTCGACGCTTATAGGCATAGGTTACATTTCCAAAAAATTGCCCAAACGTGACTAGTTATCCAAAATGCGGTGCTTCGGACCTAACTGCTATGCAGGCAGTATGTAGACGCAGTTCAGGCTCTGGGATGAATGCCTTAAACAAGCTGTGAATTAGCCTTGTCTTAATCTTCCCTATTCCTTTTGGATATGTTCATAACTGTTTTATAAGCAGGGGTTCATGTAAATTAATGACCGCTTCTGCCTAGCATGGCAGGGTCAGGCTAGATGGTACCGGAGAGTGCTAGAAGGCCAATATATCATCTCCAGGCTCAGCAAGTCCCTTTTCCCCTGGTAGCTGAGCAGGGGTTACGCTTGGTTCTATGTACTTAGACATTTCCACTGTAGCTGTCAATAAGTTCTCTAAGCACATTACAGTAGATAACACCAGTTCCCACTGGTGGCTTGGTAGGCACAAACACTTACAGGAGAGCACAGTGAACTTCTTAATTCTAGCACTGACGTGAGAGTGCCCTTCAGAGAATGTTACTCATGCACAGACCTGTGCATGTAAGCTATTACGGATGGAGACTTACCTGGTTTGAAACTTAAGCTGAATTAGCACAAGGCAAAAAGCTGCAGGGGCATGGGGTTTTCAGGGAGCGGCTCTGTAGGGGGCTCAAAAACATTCCAGGTGTAGAAAGAAACCTTGGCTATTCCACGTAGACAGACAGTGCTGGCCACAGGGCCATCTCTGTCAGGCCGGATGTTAACAAGTACTTTACAAGTGAACATTTGATTACATTCTGGGAATGTATTTTAAGGAATATGAATTCTTGTGATGTGTGAGGAGCCAGTCAGAGGTCAAGACGTGTAGCCTCATGGCACAATGCATCAGAGCAGTGTGTATTCCCAGGGAACGTGCTCTAAAAGATAGGGTGCTAGACACGTCCTGCTGAATTGCAACTTGAACCTTGACAATTTGTCTCCCTGGTGGTGGGAGGAGCCGCATTCACTTCTGGCCCTAATCTGTTGTTGTTCACTCCCACTCCAGAGGTGGCTGCATGTCAGGCCTTGTCTACAGCACAGTCTGTGCAGATCTAAATTAATCTGTTTCTGATCTAATTACATTGGTCCCCTCCTTCACCCAAAGCCTGGACATTAGGTTGAGCATCTGTAATTGTTTAACTTACATCAAATACAAACCAGCTTAGATCAAACAGTTCTGAGACATGCTTGAACCAATACTAGTGTCTACACCATTAGTTAAACCATCACAACTTGGTACTTGGAGCAGGCCTCTGGGTGGGTGATGTGATCCCTGAGCACAATTTGCCTAGGAAGGTATAATTTGTAAGGAGATCATTCAAGATGAAAGGTGTTATTGAAATGTAAGATCATTTGCATTCCCCTTTTTCTGCTCTAAAAGCAGCTTATCTTCCTGCAACCCTGTCCCAGGTGAGCAGTTGGAGGCGGGACACAGCGTAGCACAAGGGAGCCAGAATGATATTGTCCCACTTCCTGTGCGTGCTTTCTTGTGTTGTAGAACGAGAGATCAGTTTCCTCTCCCTTGCAGGGATTTTCGCTCATGTGTGAGGATGCAAAAAGGAAGCACCATTGAGTTCTAGATCGTGCACTCTCTGGGCAGCACCATTCATTTGCTTGGCCGTACAGACGCCTGTTGGCTAAGCATGTTTCCACTGCAGCAGAGTCACCCACAATGGCTTGTGAGCTTTATGAACAGTCAATAAGCATCTGATGGTACTGCACCGTCCTCGGTGAGACGTGATAGCCGCTCCTATGCACTAGCTTTATCCATCAGCTCTCTGAACTCATAGGCCGGAGCCAAGCAGCTGTACTGTGCAGAGGATCACGGTTTAGCTCCTTTGTTTGACCCCTCGCTCCCTGGGGAGCCTGCCCTGTAAGGCTGTGCTTGGCCTGGCGGCTCTCTAGATGCCTCTTCTGGCTAATCTAGGAGAGTTTTGGGGGGCGTCCTTGATTAGGAGCGATCAGCTCCTAATCTAGGGTAAAACATGGGCACTAGGGAGAGGGCAGGGAGTCCCCGAAGACCTGACCAGAAAGCTGGTTAGTTGCTTTTCCAATTCCTGCACATCTGTGCAAACCTTTCATAGGCAGATTCCAAAAGGTGGCTTTTTATAAACCATTTTCCAGTTCGCTGTGTCCAAGAGTTAAACAAGCTCCTGCTCTGCAGGTTCCTGCCTCCCATTGCCTTCCTCCAGCCTGGAAACCAACACTTACCGCCTGCGGGAAAGGCAGCGCTCTTTCCTCTGTTTAACCTGATCTGATGATAGCGGTATGGAGACCAGTAAGTGAAATCACTGGCCGTATTGTGAGCACCTCTGTCAGTGTGTACGAACCTCAGCCCCACATGCACGTCCCCAGGCCACTCAGTGGTGAGATTGCTAGCAGCTGAATGCAGGGCTCTAGCTGAGAGCTGGGAATCAAATCTCCTAGGTTCCCAAGCCAAACCCACATTGCCAGGCTGGGCTGGAGGGGTGTGTTGGCGAGGCCAGCACACAAGCCCCGTATCTACTGCATTGTCCTGAGACCACCTCCCCCCTTCCCATTCCATGAAACCCAGCACTGGGAAAGAGCTGAGCTTCATTCTGAACGGTGTCATTTTACAGACACCGGGGGCCTTTAGCCAGTCACTTGGTGTCGTGCATTCTTTGGACTCCACTGGAGAAGGGACGTGTTAAACTTGGCGTTAAGGGAGGCAGCATAGTCTAGCGGTGAGAGCAGAGGGCTGCAATGCAGGATGCTGGCTCTGCCACTGCCTCACTTCATCCTTCTCCCAGCTGAATTTATCTTTTTCCAATCCATATGGATCCCTTTTGCTGGCAACCCTGCGGCCATACCTTATTGGGAGCTGCAGGGATAGGATAAGGGGCTTACCACAGTAAGCAGTCGTTGGAGCAGAGCAGACTTGGGCTCCAGCAGGATTTCCCCTCCTTGCATTTGCTTTTTGAGTCCCTAAGCATCTGGTGACAGATCTCCATAAGCCAGGAGCTAGACAGGGCAGCAGCACGGATCCTACAGGAGAGCCGGATGGTCCCTTTTCCTTCATTCCCCTGACACTTTGCACAGCATAATTTGCAAGGATAAGAAATGGATGGATTAGGTGGGTCGGAGCCTCTGTCTGGGTGCGGTTGAAACTGGTGTCAAATGTGGTGAGTAATTACCTCTCAGATGAACCTGAGCTGCTGTTTGGGTGACTGTTCATGCTCGTTCCAGTAATATCCCTCTGGGGATTAGGCCTAATGAACACTATTCTCCAGACACATGGCATTCATCAGAAAACAGAGCAGTGCCATCTCTCACAACACAGAGAGAACCTGTTAACTGTGCAGAGTGAGAAACGATTGCAACACTCTCCCTGTTTGGGACTGGATCCAGGGGGGCCTTTCACCTCTAAGTGCACTGGTTTGAATCCAGCCCAGGGGAAAATGCTTCTTTTAGGGCTGTTTATTGGATTGTTCTTGTTTTCCTAGTGGACAAGGATCCACATCACAGACGTGACCATCACAGCTGACCTCCCCCACCTTGTGTCTCTCCTATTCTGGGACCAACAGGGCTATAGCATTGCAACCATCACAACTGAGAGTCGAAATGGAGGTGCCAAAGTGTGGAGGACTATGTGAGGACGGACCTTTCCCTCTCCCCTAGAAAGGCAGCTCCGCCTGGGTCTGCCATCTGTCTCTGGCACTGAATTGAAATGCGTGGGGCTATGGGAGACGTGTGTCAGGCCTTCAGGAACACACACAGGTAACATCAAGGAAGGCAGCTTCTGTAGAGCCAAAATGAGGGATGGCTGCTACACTGGGCCTGTCGCACAGACTGCCTTAACATTAAAGTAGTGGAGGAGCTGTAAGAAAACACACTGGACCCTGCCTTCATCAGCTCATCACTGGAGCAAGAAGCCCCCTGGCTACTGTCAGACTGGGTGGGAGCCCCTCCAGCGGTTTCCACGTCCTACAGCAACTTGAAAGGAATCCGTAAGCCTCTCTAGAGAGGGGAAGTCCCATCTGGGTTATTAGCTGCCATTTTCAACCTCCCCCCCCATTCCCTTGTGGGGTTGAGTCATTTTCTTCCCTGTATGTATTATGCAAAGTGCCTGGCGAGCTGTGTACATGCTTCTCGTTCGCGAGAGAGAATTTGTATATGTTAAAAAGCAAAGCTGCCCTGGCACGGAGCCTCCTCCACCCTGTCTCGTGTTAACCCTTTCAGGCTGCCTCCCACACTGTGGTTTGCAGCAGAGCTAGCATGGAAGGCAGAAGCAACCTGCCAGGAGATTTCAACTGAAACTGCAGTGCAGCGTGTCTGAGGAAAGGGAGGAGCAGAGGGTGGGTTTCTAAAGCTGACTAGGAGCCTTGGATGCCTTTTCCCATTCATTTTAATGGGGTTCAGGCAGCTAAACCCCTTAGGCAGCTTTGAAAGTCTCAGCCCTAATGCCTGTCCCTCTGGTACACAGCTGTGTGCCAGGGATCTAGATGCCAGCTGATCTGGCAGAGGGGTGAAGTGGTGCATCTAGCGTGGCTTTGCCATGTGAGCTGGCCAAGGGTCGGCTCTCTTTAGCCATCCTTGCCTTTTCCCGACACACGTGATTAGGCATGAAAGCAGTTTCCTCCCATCTTGCAAGAGGAAGTTAAGGACGCTCTGGTTTGAAGACACAGTCGCTATAACACTGCCATCAGGGTGGGAATAGCTGGGCCCACGGTGAAACCTGTGGTTACTGTGGGTGCCCACTCCAAGAGACAGGCACTGCGCTGCATCCAAGGCACCTGGAGTGACTGTCTGCGGAGACCCTGTCGTGCACATGGATGGATGTTGCCATTTGTGAGCTATCAGTCAGACAGCCAGTGCACTTGTTTGTTATCTGAAGAGCAGTGAGGGTGTGGGGCACTGTACAAACAGACGTGATCCCAGCGCCAGAGCACTTATGGTCTAACTCAGGCACAGAGACCCTGGGTTAAACGTACATGGTGCATAGTTTGAAACTGAAGCGGGGCAGGTCTATTTAGTTTACAAGTCTTTGGGCGTTATGGAGAGACTGACATGAGGCCTCTGTGAAGGATCTGTAGCAGGATGGAGCCGCTAACTGAGTGCATGAGATGAGGAGCACTGCAAAACCGAGAGCATCTACTAGGTAAACGAAAGGTTTGGGTTTGGCGTGGCAACTTCAGGTGACTGGTTGGGCCGCCTCTCAGGAGTGCCCACCACCAGGTTGGATTTTGGTTGCTGACGTTGCTGCTGTTATCTGGGACATTCTGTGTGTTGGTCTGAGTCCCAAGTCGTTCCCATGTGTGCTGCTGGGCCTCGCGTGCAGCATGTGACCTTCCACACCAAAGAGACAAAGAGGATAGTAACAGACCAGCCGCTACGCTTATCGCTCGCAAGCTGGGCTTTGCCATTAGCCAGACAGCTTTGGCCTAGGCAAGAATGTGAGTAGCAGTTAGCAGGAAACCTTAGCTGCCACCCCTGCCTGCAAAACGTTTGATTATTAGCCAATCCCCCCCCCACACCAACTCCCATATGCCATTAACAGTTCAGTTCAAGATATTGTTTAAAATACTACAACTCTTTCTACAGCTGTGATAAAGATGGATTCCAAATCACCCTCAAAGGGTATGATACCTTCTCGTTTCCCAGAGTGAAGGCCTGATAGTGTTTAGTAAACAAGCGAGGGAGTGGACTGAGTAAGCCGTGATTTTGTGCCAGGAGCATCTGACAAAATTGACTATGGAAGCAGGCCAGTCAGGGGCACGATCAATTCACCACATCTTCATTCTGTTGAGAATAGGGCATGAGCCTCTCTCTAGCCTGGCCACCCCCTCTGCTCACAACCCGATGAGACCAGGTGCTGGATCATCTTCCTGACTGGTAACATCTATACGTCTGCCATTCACTCAGCTTCATTCCCTCCTACATGTGGTTCACCTTCCTCCTCTTTGTAGAAGGCTCAGCCGCTTCCCATTTTCCTTTGCCTCCTATCAAGACTTTACATCTTTGATACTGATCACCTAGTTTCTCATTGGTAAATGGGGCCAGGAAAAGGCCTTCATTTGCTAAGTCTTATTTGGGAAGCTTCAGCTGCTGGTGGTTGTACATGGTACTTTTGCAGTTTAAAAAACCAAACCAAACCCTTAAGAGTTAAAATACTGTAGCACATGAGGACATCTTAGAATTATTACCCCCCGCTGTGCCTTTATCTTTATTATTGTTCTCTAGCTACTTCAGTGACTGGTTCTAGGCCTGCAGTGAATAACAAAGGAGTGGGTGAATTGTCCCTCTGCCCTGATGAAGATGATGAAGTAATAATCTTCTTGCAGTGATCCTACTTGGTGTGGACTAGTGTATAACGATGTGGGTTTTATGAAATTGGGCCTAAGACCAAAGCATTGCAGAGTGCAAAGCATTTCCCTCTGTTCTATGATTAAACATGCTCACGTGGTGGCGAGAGAGACAGTGGGCGTACTGTACTGCCAGAGGCATTTCCTCTTAAAGAACCACCATCTGTTCTTTGATTCGCGCTAGATCTTATTGAATTAAACACCTTAACAAGTTTCAAAAGCATTAAGCATTTATATCACCCAGAATAGCACCTGTCTCTCCAGTGGTGAGGCTAAAAATGACCAGGGTCATAAATCTTCACATTTCAGAGTATAGCTAGGCACAGCTGAGATCAGGGAGTAATCCTCCCTTTTGAGTATTCCACAATGGGCAACGTATATTATGGGGACTCTTGCCTGCCTCTGAAGCACACAGCATGGATGACCATCAAAGACAAGATCCCGAGCTGGGTGACCTGTCAGTCTGGTCTACTGTGGCAATTCCTATGATCTTTACAAGCTAGCTTTTTCAATTACGTAAACTCTGACCAGTGGCTGTGGTTAATGACCACTGAAGGTTATGTGGAAACTTTTCTGTTCAGTAGCAGTCTTGATGGAAATGCCGAAGCTGCACAAAGAAGGGGCACCCATGTTTCTGGCACCATGTCTCAAGCCGTGAGGATTTCTGAGCCATTGCATACCTCTATTTGGTGAACAATGACAGCTTCCAACATAGAAACCTTTAGGTGAACACAGCAACTGCATCTGGTGACTGGTGATGCAGAGAGGAAAAAGTATACTTTGCCAGGTCATCTTCCAAGGGACAGGCTGGTTTGGGCACTGGGGAATGGGATGGGAGGTCACCTCTTCAGATTCTGTTCAGCTCTGTTCCTTAGTTACCATTGGGCCTACCTGAAATGAGGTGGTGGGTTTGGTCCAAATGCTAGCAGATATGTCTCCTCCCCACAAATCTCAGGCTGGCCCCTTTGCTAGCCACCTCTGCATTTAATAAAAGGATTTGAATTGGTTCTTCTCTGGGAAATGGAATGCCCCCCTGCTCCTGAGATGTGGTTCCCTCCAGTGCAGTGAGACGCATTACTGGAGCAGCGTGGGGAAGCTCCTCTTCCTGCTGCCTCTGTTGCACCTGTGTTGTGAACAGAGAGGATGTGGAGCTGCAGGGCTGTCAAAGCACAGAGCGAGGGCTGGCCCAGCGTGCAGCTGGTTAAGTAACGTGTCTCTGGGTGGGTGTGGAATGGGGCGTAACAGGCCTGGGAACAGCATCAACTGGCTTCAGGGACAGTTCCTCACCAGCATCCTTTCAGTGCAATTGCAGTGATGTAATTAATCCTTCCACTGCCATTCCGCAATTCTGGGCCCACACTTCAGTGGCAACTTCCACGGCTTAGAACCGTGGTTCAATCACCTGGCACGTGACCCGTTGGCTGCTGGCAGGCCTGAGTGTGTCAAAGATGGCACTTAGCTGGGCCGTGCTCTGCCTGCCTGGCATCTGCCTGGGTGAGGGTACAGTAGGGGATTGTCCATGCACAGCTCCTTGTACGGGACAGAACCATTTGAAGCTGCCATTAAACCAAACCAAGGCCCTGAACAAAAGTGACCAACAGCCATGGCATCCCATAGACACGGTGCTCCTGCTGCAGGGAGCTGCGCTGGTGAGGAGGGACCACGCTCCCCAGAAGCTGGGCATCGGGTCACTGCCAGTGGTGTCATGCTGCACTATAGAAAAGGCTTGAGTGTCTTTTGTATTCAGCCTCCAAACTTACTTTGGTCTCAGAGCCTGGCACATGCCAGTGGCAGAAGTCCGTCGTCGTCCGTCATCCCCTCTGCCCCTCATGTTAAGACATGAACGAAATGTTTGGTAGAAACCATCTCCAACATGGAAATTAGATGTAAACCTCTTGCCATTTCCTCATGGATCTATTATTCATGGGCACATCAGGTTGGCCTATTAATAATACAGGAGGCTAGAGCACTTGGCGCCCCCATCCCTTTAGGGAGAGGCTGTCGGCTTCAGTCCGTTCTACATCTGTCCAGCTCTGTCAGTGACGTTTCGCTGGCGCTGCCAGGTAACATCCTTGACAGGGCAATTCTGACACACCATGCTCCTGGAGTCTTCTCCATTGTGACAGCCTTCTGCCACGGTTGTAGGAGCATTCATTATTTCCCTCTTGCTGAGTGCGATGGGAGTGAAGTCCATGGGAGTGACATGGGGAGAGGGGTGGAGGTAGGTTAAAGATTGGCCTGAGACAGCCAGGGAAGGACAGAATCCCAGCTGGTGGTTCTGAGGTGAGATCTCTGAGCAGATCCCATATGCAGGCCACACAAATGGCTCCTGTTCCTTAAAAGCCTTTCCCGAAGCCCTCTGACCAAAGGCGTTGTTTGCATTGCTGCTGATGGCAGCATTCAAAGGCCCTTGCTGTACATTCCTGTGTTCTTGGGGGGGGGAAAGAGAGTCTCTGGTGAGTTGTGGAAACATCCAAAGTAGCGCTGCACCAACGCAGAGTGGGATGAGCCCTTTGGATTCAGAATTCAAAGAACCTACGTGTCCCACAGGGCAGCCAACATGAGGCAATTTAATGAGGGTTGCTCGGTGCTTCGGATAGAGTGTAGAGAAATGTTCTAGGAAGTCCCGCTGTCTCAGGCCTCTGCAAAGTCCAGTTTGTAGATACAGGGAAAGTCCTGCAGTACTTGAGTTTGGGTAGGTACCATACTGCTCCCTAGTCACAACTGGAACATCTGCATTTTGGGGTATCTTTGTGAAAGCACAAGCAGGAACGCGCCACCTTCTAGAGGTGAGATCATGGTGAACAGTTGGACAAGCCAGGTCTAATCACAGCAACTTACGTAGTGACTTTGAAGAGATGTTCTCTGCACTACGTGTATAACAAATACATTGTCTAGATGTTTGTTTAAAAACAAGCTGCTCAGTGGAATTGCCTGAAATCTTCATCTTTCAGATCAATGTATTAAAATATAAAAAGCAGAGCCGTCAAGGGCTTTATGGATGAAAAATGGTTTTTTGACCCAAAGAAAACTTTCACAGACAACTTACATTTTGATCAAAGATTTCCATTTTTTGAAGGAAAAAGCAGAAACCAAAATTTTCGTTTGGGGCAAGGGAAAAGGTATTTTTTTAGTAAAGGAAATAAAAAATTGTTTTTTGTACATTTTTATCAAAAATAGTTTTCAAAAACTTAACATTTTTTGGTTTTGATTTTCCATTTAAAATTTTTATTTTTTGCAAGATATTTAAAAAAACAAATGTATGTTTTTCTAAAATTTCCCACAAGAAATAATTGACATGTTTCAATCAGGTCCAATAGAAAGGTTTGCTAAATGAGATTTAGTAAAACAGTCTCTCAAGGGAAAAGGCAGAAGTCTCATGCCATGGGTATCTGGGCTGGACAAAGGCCTGGGAAATATACTGTAGGAAGCAATCCTGCACTAACTGAGGATGGATTAGATTAAGGTTAATGTATCTTTTCCATCTTTACTGCATATAATCTTCCATTTAAAACTTTATAGACACCATTAGCACAGGCTTCGTTTCATGTGTAATTTTAACCTGGGCCTCTAGATATTTCCTCTAATGAGGTTACTTGTCAACATAGCTCTTCCTCCTCTTCCTCTGTTGTTCCTTCTATAGGAGGAGGAGATTCCCAGCACAATGATAGCTGATTTGCACTTTCCAGGAGAGCTCACAATGATTTAATCTAATTGCCTCTGATGCTTTGAGCAGCCACTTTTGTTTTTTAAGAGAAGAAATTACAGCCCAGCTCCCTAACAAGGAAAAAAGTCTTTAATGTAACATTAGCTATTAAAGTAGCTGGCATAACAAAGCTTTGTCCTAGCGTGCACAACGCAAGGCATCCAGGGATTTGGACTGGGGCATCAGAGCAAAGAGGAGGTCCTGGACACACACCCTCCATCTCTCTTTCTCTGTCATGATATCCAACCAGCACAGACCAAATAGCATCCCAAACTGAGTGGCCACTGCTGAATAAGTTGTGAATCCCAGTTTCAATGCAGTGCTTTCAGACTTGGTTTAAAATATCACATGCTACAGATTCCTTTGTTTGGTGAGCTGCCCTAAGTGAAGCAGAGCCATGGTCCATCTAGACTGATATTCCGGCTTTAGCAGTGAGCTGGTGCCAATAATTCACAGAAAGCGAAAGCTTCCATAATTCACCTGGCCATCTGGGAGAGGGATTAGTCACTGCTGCTCTTTCTGTCTGTCTTCTCTTCACTGGGGCTTCCCTCTGCCAGTATGTGCTTCTAGCGATGTCATTGTGTGTTCCTCCTGCTGACTCACACCATCAGCAGCAAGAGTTTCCCCGCTGTCAGTGCTGATGTTGCACAGAATTAGGCTGAAGTGGTGTTTTCTGTTCCATTCGTGCTATGACTCGGATGTGGCTCTGAAGAGGATACGTTGCCCAAAACAGCTGGAGATGGGACACGCTTACCTTTACGTTGGGAAGGGGAAGGGAATGCGTAGTGGGGAGTGCGCTCTGGCCATGCTGCCCCTTTTGTAGTGCTTTCTCTTGGCAGTGGCACATCTTTCCCAAACGCTGGCATTTGTTTAATTACCCTGTCATGGTAGGAGTGGGACCTTCTTTGGGAGAGGTGGGAGGCCAGCCAGATGCTTTCTTCAGTCACATCCTTCCTGAGCTAAAGGGCTAAGCAGCCAGAGGCCGAGGACTCGGTTGCGTAGAAACTTTAGTTCATCTCTGTCTTGGCAAGATCCTTTCTCGGCTGAGCTGGGGGGGGCTAGAAAATGCATTTCCATTTGCTCCAGGAAGGCACCACAGAGACTCAGCCAAAGGCAGACATTCATATTTAGCTTATGTAAAGAAATTTGGCAGTTGACTGACCTTAGATTACTAGCGGTAAATATGCCCGATGGCCTGGGAAGGGATGTTAGATGAGGTGGGCTCTGAGTTACTACAGAGAATCCTTTCTGGGTGTCTGGCTGGTGAGTCTTGCCCACATGCTCAGGGTTTAGGTGATCGCCCTATTTGGGGTCGGGAAGGAATTTTCCCCCAGGGCAGATTGGCAGAGACCCTGGAGGTTTTTCACCTTCCTCTGGGCCATGGGGCACGGGTCACTTGCTAGTGGATTCTCTACCTTGAAGACTTTAAACCATTGTTTGAGCACTTCAGTAACTCAGTCTTAGGTTAGGGGTCTATTACAGGAGTGGGTGGGTGAAATTCTGTGGCCTGCGTTGTGCAGGAGGTCAGACTAGATGATCATATTGGTCCCTTCTGACCTTGAAGTCTATGAGTCTATGAATTTGGATGAGAGAGAGACTGTGCACCACATTGCTTTAATTAAGGCCAGTAACCTTAAACAGCTGTGGCATCATACAGGAGTAAACTCAATGCACAGACAGGGTGGGCTCAGCGGCAGGCTGTTTGAGATGTCCCTGTTGGAAAGAGACAAAGACCAACATCTGCAAGAGTGCCTACGTCATATTGAGTGCCCAGCTTAAGAAACCTGAAAGGGACCTGATTTTCAGTGGTGAGTACTCAGCCCTCAACTAAACAGTAAGGCTTCTTAAGTTGGGTCCCCCAAACCACTAGACACTCTTGAAAGTCATCACCAGACTCTGTAAGTGTGTGTGCGGGTGAGAAGCAGCAGGAAGACCAGAGTTAGAATTAGTACAGGCTTTAAACTTTGTATCGTGTCCTTAGTTCATGCATTATAGTACTGAGCTGTGCAGCAAAACCCAGTAACGGCCATGCCCCATTCCCGCTTACTGAGAACATTCTCCTGACAACATGAAAAGGAGCACTGCCAAATTGGCTCAAATGACAGGGAAAGCCCTGTCCACCACCAAGTCCATTTTCCAAGTGACCTCTCTCTTTTGGCCTCCTCTCCTCTTCAGGGCTGTCAAACTTGACCTTTGTGTTGCTTTTGGGCTTCGTTACTCTTCCTTCAACCAAGTAATGCAATGGATGTTCTGCCTTCTGGGGTTTTTCAGATCCTTGGTGTGTCGTTCTTTAAACTGTCATTTTGGCATTGAATATTCAAGTCCTGGACTAATATGTTAAGCTGTTCCTGTCTAAATGTGATGGAGAACAGGAGAGTGAGAAATTTGCAGCTGTTTCCCTGGTGTCAGGTCATGCCTGTCACAGGAGAAAGAGACCAATAAAGTAGCAATGCTCTTTCACTCTTTAGAAGAGGTTAAAAAAGAAGAGGACCCCAGTTAGAGGGAAGAACTATGATCCTGGGGCCAGGGCTAGGAATTGGGAACAATGAATTCTCCTCCTGCTCTGCCACAGCAGATCATGGAATGTCAGGTTCCCCATCTCTGGAGTGAGAATAGGGTTCTCACAGTCCCCTGGGAAGTGCTGTGTACATGTGAAGTAAGACTATATATTGCAGTGTTATTTAAAACAACCACCCACCTGCTTATGTTCAGTCTCTTCTCCCAGCATGTTTGGGAGCCGCTGGTGTAACTTCTAGGGAGGTGAGGGCCCAGCATCTCCTTTCCAGCAAGATTTCATTTGTGCTTCTATTATGTTGACACCCCCACGTATTTAGATCACTGTCGTCTCTGTGCTTGCACTCCATGCCCACAGCCGTGACATGGAAACCACTGTGTGCTATGCTATAGCAATCATACAGGTTTAGGACCAGCGTTTGTCTCCCAAAGCTTCTTTCTCCTCCTCGCTCTTTGCTGAGGAGAGCAGCTCACTGTTGGGTGACATCTCAGTTCCTGGCCTGCCTTCCGAATGTATCTGTATGGCAAGTTTCTTCACGCCTACTCCTAACGAGAGAGATTTGTGTTACTGAGTAAAAACTACTTAAAAACACTCATCCTCCTTGCGTGCTGTCTTCCCATGTCTTCCTCTCCCTTCAACATTCTGCTATGGGGCATGGTGCAATGAATAGCACTTCTTAATTTATCCACCCTACATATCTGTGAAGTAAGCACGTTGTCCCTATTTTACAGGACAAGCTGGAGGCCAGACTGACAGAGACTTGCCCAAGGTCACACAGCCAAGGGCCCACATAGGAGTCAGGAAGTAGACCCCTGGCTTCCTGACTCCCAGTCCCCTGTTTAACCGGTAGCTATTGTGGCATTTGAAGCTGCAGTCAGGAATGATTTTCTCTGCTCATGCACCCTCAGCACCAAAACAGAAGTGCAGCATTATACGATTGGCTAAATCTATCATACCTTCCACAAAAGCATTGCCTACTTCTACTAGCCTGGATGGGCCCTTGGTCTGCTCTGGCAATTATTATTTCTTTTCTCCATCTGCCTCCACCTCCCACTTTTTCTCCCTTCCTTCCACAATGTCTGAAACCTTCTTTACCACTAGCTATGAGAACTAAAGTCCAGGTTTGCAGCTTTCTGTCTGAGCCGGTACCCATTTTCTCTCTCTGCATTTAGACAGCACAAGCAAACTCACTTATGACCATGCATGTTACATTTTATTTTTTGTTCTCATGCCAAGAAATACAAAGGAAAGAATATAAGATACATCATGGCATCCTGTGGAAAAAGAATCATCGGCAAAAAAGAGCCCCATGCTGGAATTCCTGATATATCGAGGCTATCTGTAAGGAGCAGTCTGTAAACGCGTATGTAGAACGATCCATCCAGTTTGGCTGCTGAACAAGATGAACCTGTGAGAGTGACGGTTTGACAGCAACGATGGGGAATTTACCCTGGGCTTCTTTGTAAAGGATCTCAGTTTTTATCTTCATTTCAAAAGGACTGAAAGGGGGGGTTCCTGCTCAGAAGAGATACCAGATTGGCTCGGTGAACCATATTTTCCCTTTCTGAAGTTCCTTGTCATGATTACATATGTAGATGATGCATTTCATTATCAGCCAATTAAAAATGGATTTTTTTTTTAAAAAAAACAACTTGTTACAACTTTTAGAAAAGGTTTTTCTGCCTTGGCATGAGGCCAAGCATGTGAATTTTCAGGCTAAAGTTGATTGTGTTTTTAACAAAGAAGTTTATTTGTCAAAAACGGGCTTAAAGCAGCAATGCTGATTTCAGCCATAATTATGGAGTCATGACTGATTCTATAATGCTGTAGAGAACAGAGTTACATAGACTACGGCAAGGGTGCCAACTATATGGCCCACATTGAGCCTACGTGGTGTATGTATGTGAGCTGCCTCATATACTCAGATTGTGCAGAATCCAAGCTTTAATTAAAAAGAAAAACAAAAAAAGAGCAAGGTTCTAGCCCTCGTGGCTGCACAGATGAACTCAGTTCACATCTGGAAGGGTGCCTTATGCAGTGATATCTGTCTGCATCTGCAGACGGCTTGAAACAAATGACTCCAATGTGTAAACTCCCCCGTCCCCTATTAATCTCATTGGGGCATCAGCTGTGAAGCCCAGCAATGAGACTTCATTGTCAGCCTGCCCTGTTCTGTTGGCGAGCAGTGGGAATGAAGCTCCTGGGACTTGGGAATTGCTGCAGGCATGGAAATGCAGGGGGAAGGACAGAGCAGACGTGCAAAGACAGGGATGAGGGAGAAAAGCAGAGAAAGGATAGATGGGAAGAAATTAAAACTAAGAGCAGTGGCCTAAAGGGGAGTAGATTTCCCCACTGAGTGGCTGGGAATGAGCCAATAAGGTGAATGTGAATAATACATTAAATAGAGGCTGTGGCCTCCATGCAAACTCCCCAGAGACATGAGGGAAAAATCTGCTATGGGTTTGGGAGTATGAACTCCTCAATTCAGATCGCGGCCAATGGACTATAGTTAAACATGGAATCCAGCTCTCCTCCCCTTGGGTCTGACACGCCAAGACTAGTGGCTAGATAACCCAATCACTTGGGCTCTTCTGTTTTCAACTCATCACTCCATAGGACCAGATTTCACAGGGAGTATTTTGTCCCTCTGTGCTACAATTCACATAGCCCCTTCTACAACATCTGTCCATGAAACTGACCGTGAACACGTAAGTGTAACCAAGTTGCCTTGTGCATGAGCTCTCAGCCCGTTTTAAGCACCGGGTCATGCTGGCATAAAAGCAAAAGAGCTTCTCTGTTGAATTGCACTGGACCACAGAGAGCTCTTTCCTTCCTCCCAGCATCCCTAGGATCAGCAGGGGTGTCCGTGACATGTTCCAGAATTCCTGGCTGTAAGCCAGAGCACAGGAACACCGGTACCCCGGATGAGGATTTCCCCACACCCATGCAGATATGTCAATACTCTGACAGAAGCAGTTTAGCTTCACACTTGTTAATCACGCTCCCTGGGCCTGCACTCTCAGCTCCTACTTGAATTCAAGTGTATGCACATTCTCCCCTCTTTCCAGCCTCTTCAACCATCTGCCCTCCTATCTCTCCCCAACAACAGGCAAAAGGGGTTTTCCATAGCACTGTTCGTCTCTGCAGCCTCTCTTCCCTTGGCTTCATCGCCCTTATAACTGTAACTGCCAGGCGCGGGTGCTTAGGCTGGGACAGCAGCAAGTAAGCAAAGAGCAGAGTCATAAGGGAAGCGCATGTGGGTGTGAAGGTGGCAAATCCACGGATTTTGTGATCATCTGCCTGCCTATATGAACTCAGTCAAGCTAGCGAGTCAGCGGTGATTGGATGCAGAAAATAAGGTGATTGGACGATACTTTATCTAGTTAGAGAATTCTTAAATCACCAAAACACATCTCAGGATTCCTGAGGACATTTTGAGTTTTCCCCATTGTTTGTTTAGGTCCTTCTAATTCATAGTTATCAGTCTTAGTGAGGCAGATATCAAGGGAAGGAAAAAGTGTATTTCGCAGGGTCTTCGTTACTTCATTCAGTGTCATGCCTTGGGCATGGTGTTAGGATGCACTAGTGGGAGATGAGTCAGGGCAGGAAAATAGTTAGAAATAGGGTTTGAAAAAGAGATTCTTTCTGAAGAAATGCAAACTAATACGTCTGGGGGAAACCGATCCAAAACTGAGATTCAGTGGGAGCATGGAAGTAGGTAAACAGAAATGCCACCTGAGCCACGGGGGGCAGCAGACAGCAAAATGGATACCAACTTGGCATGAGAGAGAGAGAGGCCAAAAATCAGTGCAGTTCTGATTGGCAAATGCAGAAGCATCGTGTTGCAGAGCAGGGAGGAGAGAATCTCTCACTAGACAAATACCTTGACATACCATGAGGGGGCTGTTCTCCTGGTTGTACTGTTAGCAGAAGTATGGACATTTCCCAATAGAAACTCTGTCCTAACTCTTCCAGCCCTTTTTGCAGATTCACAGGCTTATCCAAATTGAAACTGTCAACCATTCTGGGCTCTACCCTCATTACTCAGCAGCAATAGATAAATCCTGAAAAATTGGAAAGCATTCAAGAATGATTCAGGGGCAACTTATGAGAAAATATATTGATATACACACAGAGCATAGCTAAATGGTGACTAAGGATGGGGCATAACCGAGTAACAGTATTTGAAATCTGTAAATCCCAAGGAGGGAGGAGAGGAGGCACTTACGGTGGGGCAAAGTGTATATGAATGGAAATTATATTGAGCAAAGAAAGCCACTTAACCGCAGCTTGGTGCATTAGTGTATTGCACCATCTGAATGGTGCTCTTCCCTGACTGCTACGCTTCCATGGATTTGTGGTTACACGATACGATTGTCATTGAATAGGCCAATGCACTCGGGAGACTTTTGGCTAGATCTAAGCACAACATGAGAATGAAGGAGATGGCTCTTAAAGTGTAGTGCAGAGTAAAAGAATCGAATCACTGTGTCTAATTAGAAAAAAGAGTAAATCACTAAGGAATGTAAGTGTCTTCCTTTTCCTTTTGTGCTCTATTTAAGAGTGAGACAGGAAGCTGTTGTCCTGACAGTCTGATGACGCAGGGTAAGACAGAAAGCAAAACCCATTTAGGGTGCGTGCAACAAATTATCGTTGTAATTTTCTTTCAAAGGCAGCTCTTGCCTTCTCCTGCATTCAAATGAATTCTGCTTGCTCTGTGCTAGTCTGCTTCATCAGACTGGAACTCCTTCTGCAGAGGGTCATTAAAACGGCAGCTGCCCATGGGGGACCATTCATGGTCAAGCAAGCAGTGATGGGGATTTCTCCATTCTCGTTTGAAAGTTCAGTGTGTGTAAAATCCATGCCAAGAAAAATGTGTTGTTTTACATACTTGAGGGAGGATGGTCTTATGGCAGCTGCGAGACAGGATAACTAATTTCTCTTTCTAGCCCTGCTACAGTCTCTCTCTCCTTGGGCAAGTCGTTTAACTTTCCTCTACCGTAATTTTGCCACCTGTGCAATAAGGGCAGTGTTATATTTAACAAGAGTACACGGGGCGCGAGGGGGAGGTCATTCATTTTGGTGAAGCATGCTCCTGAAATGAAAGGCATCATATAATTATAAAGTAGCATTTGAATTCTTCTTGAATACGTGTTTGGTTCTAAGGGATTGTAACTCATTACTGCAGTTTTCCTGCAGTGCCACCTGTTCCGTCCCAGAAGGCTCTGTTTGTTTTGATTTCTAAGCACCCATAAAAAGCAGTTTGTCAGTTGCAAGTGAGTTAGGCCAGGGAGCGAAGGACAGGAAGCTGCCTGAAAAGGCAGCAGTGTCATTATGAATGTCAGAAAGGAGATAATGAACCTGAAAGGCGAATTCTGTGACATGGACATTCATGGAGAGGAAAATGATTATGGGGATCTGCTAGAGAAATGAGTACCACATGCAGTCCTCCCCTCAGCTAACAGTCTCTCCATCCCCTTAAGTTGCCAAGCGAGGGTTTCTCGTGGGTTGCTGGACAAAGTATCTGGCTGCATGAGGCAGCTGGATACTTCAGACAGAGTTTACACCTTGTGCAGCTGGGTGTTGCTCAGCGAGAAGCTACTCTGCCTGAAATGTGAAAAGGGAAATCAAAACAGAATTGAGTGCAGTTTAGCCGCTGTCCCTCCTTGATTAAACTCACAAAGTTCTCCCTAAGCGTAAAACGCTCAAAATCAAATAAGAGGGATCTTTGCAAAAAAGTTGGGCTGTGTTTTAGAAGCTGGTCGTTTCTAATGGAGGGTTGGAGCCAGGAGCCAAAGCCTGTAGCAGGGGAAAGCAGGGTAGTGAAGCAAAAAGTCAAGCTGTTCTGCAGCCTAAGAATTGCTTCTAGCCAGGGAAGAATATTCATTGTGTATCCAGGGAATTCTCTATTATTGTCACCCAGGTTCTGAGCCAGCCTAGCAAAAGAAAACATATTAACGAGGAGTAAGTAAATGGGTGGCTAGGGAATTCTCTCCGCTAAGTGCCAATGGCTTTGTTTCAGATCTTTCCAAGAGGCTCAGAATTGCTAAGGGGTGGGAGGGAGAAGCGTGTTACTCTGCTGAAGCCTGGGAATGCCATCGTTCACACAGCAGTCTAGGCGTGGAGCTGGGCCTGTTAGCTGTAGTTGATGGAATGGGCAAAGTGTGCCCAGCTGCAGCTCTTGGTCATGTAACCCCCCATATGTGAGTTTGCAAACAGCACGAATAGGAGATGCGGGGTTCCGTTGGCACAAAGGCGTCAACAAAACTTGGATAAAAAGTCAAGCAATCGAAAGTCGCACAAGGTGGGCAGCAGAGCATGGTACACTACCAGGCAACAGAACACAGCCCAGGTAGAATAAGAGGCATTGAAGTATGGCACGAGGCCAGGCCCTGAGCTGTTGGGAAACGTCAAGCAGTGACATACGTGTGGGGGAAGGTTGGGGGAAGGCCATGGGCAAAGAGTTTGAACCCTGAGGAGCAGAAATCCATTATTTTTATGTAACATACTTAAAAGCTGAACTTTTGTGGGCCTGAGCCCAGTGCCTGGATGGTTACAACAAACGTGCGGCTACGCCAGGCACGTGGGGGGATTGTCAAAGGCACCAAGGGGGGTGAGGGTGCAATAAGAGCTAAATGCCACACTCCCCTTGGGGCCTTTGAAATTTCCCCCGGATGGCCTGAGCCAAAGCCCATTGAAGTCGGGCTGTGTCTGCATTGACTGTGATGGGCCGTCAACTCCAGCCCGTGATGGACGTGCTATAAATGCTCAGATAAACAGAATCTGCTCTCTCTTCCTGGGCACTGCTGCCCAGATTCCCCAGCCTGTTCTTCCACCGCCATGAACATTTCCCTTCGCTGGGCTGCAGGGAGGTGGAAATGGATTGTTTCAAAGAGAAGACATTTTTCCTACCATAAAAGATCCAGCGTGGGGTTGGGGTGAGGGGGAATCTCCTGCTAACTCGGCATTCCTCATGCAGCAGAGTCCCTGCTCTCTCCCAGCTCTGGGATGCTTTATAATGTGGAAGAGCTCATACCGACACAGAGCAGGACGTTCCCAGAGGCATGCAAATGGTCATCAGCTTTTTTTTTTTTTTTTTTTTTTTTCAATCAAAAATACAAAATCCCTGCCTAGTCCGCCACCTTTAGCTGTGGTTTTGGCCAGAGCCGCAGAAAGGTGCATGCGATGTCCCCTGCAGTGGCGTTCTCCTTTCTCGCTCGCTGAACAGATCTAATCTCCCGATGGCAGTTTGAGCTTTTTTGTAGAGATGGAGAATTCATCGATACAAAAAACAGGATTTGTCCCAAAATTGTCAAGAAGTTTTCTCAAAACGTCCCGTTTTTCTCCTTTTAAAAAAATTTTAAATTTTGATTTTTAAATAAACCTCATTCATGAAGTTCTCCCCTCTTCTGCTTTCTATTTTTGTCATCTTCTCCCCCCAACTACCATCTTTGTTCTTGATCAGGAGTGCGGTAGCAGATCTCTCTCCATTCCTCCTCTGCTTCGGATTCAAAACCCTTTCCCAGTCCTTGTCGAGCTGCTGAATTACCAGTTGTTTTGCTTGGTATTAAATCATTTTCCAACAGGCTGTGAAATAAATGCATGCACTCCCTTGGACAATGCTCCAGAAGAGATGTTTCCTAAACTGTAACATTTTTGTTGCAAGTTTAAAAATTAAATCCTGTGAAGGAAAGACATCTTCCTCTTCAAGGTATTTTCATGCTAATCCGTCTTCTGAAAAACTGTAAAATAAAGAGCGTCTTAGTGCAGCCTCTACAAATTAAACTAAATTGTGGATTGAATTACGTCCAGAAGCGTCTCCAGGCATGCAGCTTCATGTTCTGAATCACTGCACTTTTGCCTCACGTACACACTTCCATTTTTCTAAACCGGTGCTCTCAGTCTTTCCCAGCCATAGCCTCATGTTGCAGCCCCCCCTAAACTTGTGGGATCCCCCTCTCTTGCAGGCACAAAAAAAAGGGAACTGATCACAACCATTTAAACCGGGGTGCAGCCCCCAGGTGGAGAAACTCGGTTCTGAACTGTTTCAGGTACAATGCACTCTGGGTACCTGGGCACTCCAGTTCCCAGCACAGCTCCCTGTGGATAGGAGATTTCACAGGGCCACCGTGCATTGTGGGGTGGCTGTCCGAGCTATTTCAGCCTCAACTGTCTACACTGGCACAGAACCTGTCAGGCTAGGCTGGTCCTTAGCACTTTGATCCCAGTGAGATTTCATGCATGTACGTGCCCTTTGCATGTGGACACTGTGTTTTCAGGTGTGCTGCTGGGGACAAGCTGGTGAATTCTCTAGTGTGGTCACAGCCAAGGACATGCCATGGTGCTCTGGCTCCAACTGGCCAGTGGAGAAGAAAGAAAAAAGCATTACCTGCGAAATTGAGTGAACAGTAGAGCACAATGATAAGGATTCCCAGGACAATGGAGACTATGCTGAGCAATCTGGCCATGCGCCCGAGTCTCCGAGCCCCATCCATGTCCCCCTGCTGTCCGCTGTTCCTTGACTGGCAGAAAGAGAGACACAAACAGGCGCTCGTCAGTGTTTGTGGTTCTGGCTCAGAGGCTGCTCTGTGTCAGTTTCCAGCCTTAACCCATGCAAAATGAGAGCTGCTCTGTTAGCAGCTGGGTCAAGACAACTGCATTAGCATCACTGGCTGATGGAATGGGACGAGGGTCCTGATTTGCAATCCAAGCTTGCCAACGGTTTTCATTAGCTTCCTAAGCTCAACTGCCCTGAAAGGTCGTGGCAGCTCTCTACAAGGATGGACATTAGACCAGCGCCAGGGTGTGTGTCTAGCAAATACAGCCCACAGAGGTAACACGACCACAGCCAGCGGAGATTCTTCTTTGACTCAAAGGGAAGGGTCCTCTGTTTTTAGGAGCTAAAGGTCTTGACTCCAGTCCCCAGTGTGATTCTCTTAGATGTGTGCTGTGACGGGGGGGCCATGCCCTTACAGCCCACGTCTGAGGACTCACAGTCGCCACCCTCTGACAATTTACAGAAGTGGAAAGATACTCATTACACCTGGGTTTAACACCCCACACACACGGGGCTGCTGAGGGGAGCTGCAGCCTGGCTCCTCCATAGCTGTGCATTGGCTCTGCGGCCATGCAACATGGGCAGAAGTGGAAAGTCCTGGTAATAGTTGTGACGCCTGCCTGCCCCTCTGTTTCCCCTTGTGCTTTGCATTGCTAACCAGGGGCTGCAGTGCAATGAAGTCTGCTCTTGGGGCAGCGCGGGAGCCCCTAGCTATCCGGGTGGACGCAATGGGGCATTAAAGGACAGGCTGAGGTTGACTCCTACAGTGGAAAATCCAAGACGACAGTGAAAACCTCAGTGGCCAGAACACTGGCACCTAGCAGGCAGCGAGAGGAAGGAGGCGCTGAGCGGAGACCAGCCCGAGAACTAAGGACTGAGGTGACGGGAAGGGGATAACAGCTGGCTTTTGGGAGAGGCTCGGTTGCTCAGAAGGGGTGGGGTGGGTAGGGCACGGCCTGGAATGGAGGCCATAGCAGCGTGGCTAGCGCGTTATACCAGTCTGAGCCCTAGCCGTGCGGGGTTCCAGCTGCCAAGGAAATCCTTGCGGAGGCACGCTGGTCCCTGCGGCGCGTACAGGGCGGTGGCCAGGAGCCTGGCTGAGCGGAGTTCATGGTGTGAAGCAGGAATGCTGGCGCCCAGAGGCTCCGTCTCAGAGGCGGGCCAGCTGTGTGGCCTGCCCTGGAGGAAGAGCAGGACCCTTGGTGGCAGTCTGCCATGCAGAAGGGGTTCTTCTGAAAGACTGTTTAAAACCTGGGGTGTAGCACAGGTCCTGGGGCTCTGTGATGCAAGATTACAGATTACTGATGCTGCCTGCCATCAACAGTGAATCGCCTTAACCTAATGCACGGCAACGGTTGGGTTTCATCTCAGGGTGGAGCACACTTGGGCACTTCCCTGCCCCTCTGCTGTACTCTAAATCTCTCTGTAAACTTCCCTACCTCTGATCTGAACGAACGCCTCCTGCAATGATGTTTTCTCCTGGGCTGGCAGCAGGGAAGGAGGGAGGAACGTCCACTGTAGCTTTGCCACTCCTGCGGCTGATCTCATTCTGTTTTCCCTTGGTGCTCTACTGATCTCTTAATGTAGTCGGCTGGAAGCTGTCCCTTGCCACGTAACTAAACCTAATGGTTCCCCAGGTGTAGCGGGGCGGGGGAGAGTCACTGGACGGTGCCTGGAAACTCTTGGTTTTTGGATCATTGATAAAGGATGAGGAGAGGTTGGAGGGTGCCTCGTCCCCATGTTTAGAAGCTTTGCACCACGGCTTTGTCCCGCTATGGGATTGCCTTAGCAACATCATGGGAGCCTGAAGAACGCTGCTATTTTGTGGAACCCCGAACAAATGGCAGCAGCTCCTGTCTTTGGGAGGGAGAGGCAGCACAGACACCCCGGGCTGCAGTTCTGACCTGTGGGCTGGCCTGGGGCCTAGCTGCATTGGGGGTGGGCTGGATATGACAGTGGCAGAGGAGTCTGGTCACCCCGACTGCTCCCCAGGAGCCAGACAACAGATCGGCTTCTGCTCCCAATCAAGAAGGAAGGGGAAGAAGCCGTGGTACTGTCTAGCTTGCTCAGGGACTCCTTTAGAAGGCGAGTACGGGAGAGCAACGTCCCCCCGACAGCCCCAGAAGCTGCTTTGCCCCATGTACAGAACAGGTGCCAATGGGGCAGCGGCAGGGCAGGTGTCCCTCACGTGTTGCCCCACTAAGACCCCTCTGCCTGGAAAGGGCCTGGGAGAAAGCCAGGTATTCGCTCTCCATGGCCCATTCCGTCTTCACCACCACAGGGAGCCCAGTAGTGAGAGATGCCTTTATAAAAGCCAGAAGCCCCTCCCCTGTGAAAATGTCTAGCAATGAACCATTAAGAGGAGGTCCAACATTCCCCCACTGCAAAATAATCCTTCATCACTCTCTGTCACCATACCTAGCACATGCCATTCGCCCCTAAAACTTGTAAAAATCAAATGAACAATTTACTAGATGATCCAAGCCTTTCCTTTCCCAGGGATCCATTTCCAACATACTGTGCCACTAAACACCACCAATGTTTACTTCAACATTAGTCCCTACAAAAACTAAAAAAGAAAGCAACAAATGCTGAGACAAAACCTATGTTAGTTGCTACATAATAGAGTTAATACAGTCAAGTATATAATTTGCAAGCTCTGCATAGACCTACATCATCATATAAGCATCCCATTTCGTAACCCATAAATCAGCCATTCCAATTTGAGTCAGACAAATATTATTCTGTTCCACCAACCCAGAATTTGGACATAACCTAATGAGGCCTGGAACCTTAGTCCTTTCAGAATCTTTAGTGCCCATGGAATAGACAATATCTGAAATCAACAGTGTGCATCCAACAGCCTATTTTCAGTTCGGAACAGAAGGTGGCAAAATTAAATCAGGTGGGATGATGGTGTGTGGTGGATTATATGGCAGTAGTGGGACTGACTGAATCCCTTAAATGTTCACTCACAGATTTTTAACATTTGGGTTTTTTAAAAGCACAGATTTTTGTAAAAAAAAAATTGTTGTTTTTGTCAGACTCCAGCGAAACACCCTTTGTGTTCCCTAACAAAACAAAAAACAAAGCAAAAAAGGAGTAAAAGCTGCATTTTTGTTATGTCCATCACTACAGTTTCTGGATACTTTTTCTCTAAGCTCCTTTTGAAAAGTTATGAAAAATACATAAGCGTTCACATGGAATGTTCTGTAAGCATTTATTGCTGTCCATGTATTATTCATTGGGATGGAAGGGTTTGATTATAATGTAAATGTCAGCAGTCATAGATTTCACTTTCTACATAAAAACACGAACAATTTGTGTCTGTTAGTCAACGTTTGCAGAGAGGGAAGGTTTCTTAAAATGGAAGAATCTCTTGAGGGCTAATAAGAGTGTGTATTAGTAGTGTGGCAAGGAAGTTAGTATTAAAAACTACGTGTTAAGAAATTAGGAATGATTATGTCTGAATCCACGCTGCATCTTGACTTTATTCTGGCTAAATAATTAGCATGTGAGGGGTTTTTTGAAACGTGCCAGTGGAAACATTTTAGGAGATGAAATCAGCAACATATGCTTTGGGAAATGTCTAGAACCGTTTCAAAAATGGAATCCTTCCAGGATTTTCTGTAATGACAAGACTTATTGCAGTTACAAAGAGCTGTGCATTAATTGCAGTCGGCCTCACTGCATACCCTCTGTCGTTCCGGCTGGCTAGGGCATTCTTCGCTTCTCTGACACCGCTGTGTGAGTGGTGCTGTGCACGGGTAAGACAGCCCCTGCGCACCGCCCTGCCAAGAGGTGGCTGCACGCCAGTGGTAAGGGGAAGAGGCTTCCTGCATGTATTATACGTGAAAAGATCTGGGGACTGTCTCATGAGAAGCTCTCCCGAAAAGAATAGTGCGTTATAGGGGAAAAGAACAGCCCAGCCCCTGACCATCCCTGGATGGTTTGCCAGTGAGCACTGCATAACGTCGGGGGGGCACCATGTTGGCTTTCCCCTCCCTCCGAGGTGGCCAAACAAGCTGTTTGGCTGTATCCTGTTGCTGAGTGAAGCAATGAGAGCTGAGAGCATTTGATCTCTCCAACGCAGCCATAGCCTCTCCCAGGATTGGGCCCTAAACTCCTTCCCCTCGCTTGGAAAAACTTGTGTTTTGTTTGCACTGTCAGAGCAGCAGGAGAGGGGGTAAAAGAGAGACAGAAAGAGAGACCTGAGTATTCCCTGGGGCATCTTTCTGTGTGTCATGCAGACAAAGTGCTTTCAGTTGTAGCCTGGGCCAGATGCACGTGGGCTCTTTTGTTTGGGACGGCTGAGCTGTCGCAAAGATTCTCTCCTTTCCTCCCTCTCCCTCCGTCCATGCTCATTCATGCACATTCCCAGCAGAATGGGGGGACCATATCCTGCACCGGCATTGGTAGCGAGGCTGGGCCCAGAGGGCTCCTTCTCCATTTGTGTGTGCCAGCTCTGCTCTCTGAAATGGGAGGGCTGAAAGGAACTGAAACCTATTAACACAAGGCAGGCCAGGCATCACAAAAGATAGTCCTCAGCTTTGTCAACGAGGGAGATTGAAAAAGATGCCAAGTGTCTATGCAGCCAAGCCAAAAATGCCTCATTTCTAGGAGAGCAGGCTGGGTGAGGAGGGGAGAGATGGACAGATGATTTTTCTGCTGATCACAGGACCTGCTGGGACCTGAGTTCAGCATTTGAAAGGTGATTTATGAGACTAACTCCAAAGACATTCAGATGCTTTCTTCTCCATCCACCGCTCAGAACAGCCTTCATGTGCAAAAAGCATTGACTTGGAGGAATGCATAAATGTCGTTCCCCAGCACCTGGAGAAAAGTCAGCAGGTTGTAAAAATGCCCGCCAGCTGCCCCTGCGGCTGCAAGCAACCTGGAGCGTGTCCCCGAGGGGAGCTGCTTCCCAGGGCCAGAAGCCTCTGGAGAGCCTGGTTCCTGCCAGATCTGTAGTCCAGCTGGGCAGGTGCTCTGCCAAGGCTTAAGCGTTTGATCACCCCAATCTCTGTGTGTTCACACCTCGCTAGCCACCCGGAGCAAAGTCATCCCTTGCAAAAACAGGTGACGCTTCCATTGAAGCCACTGGGAAGTGTGCCTGCTTGTACAAGGGTTATATTTGGCTTCCTATCTCCATGCTAAGCAGTGTTCTCCTCCCCCAGGAATGAACCAGATCCGGGCACCAAACTGCATGATGCCGGGTGCGACGCCATCCATCATGGTGCCTCTGGCCGTCGCAGTGCTCCTGAGTAGGCTGGGCGTTTGACGCTATGTTCCTGCAGCCCTCGCGCTTACCAAGGTACATACGCAGCACTGCACGTGTCTAGGGATGGGTAATTTCCTGACTTTGCTCTTTGCTTCCTCCCCACCTCCAGTGGGCTGGGGGGTGCGTGTTTGAAAATCAAATAGCCCCATCACGGGAGCAGAAGGAAGTGTAGAAACTCCTTTGCCCAGGGCTGAGCTGGCAAGAGGATAGCTGGGAGTTATGCACTTTGTTACAGTGTGTGCGTAGCAAGGACCTACTTCCCTGGGTCCCCCGGGTCGCTGCAATTCAGCCAAATAAACGGAGTCCAGCTTAGCCCACAGCTTGGCTAAACCAGCTCTCTACTGCGCAACTGATGCCAGCCGGCTCTTGCCAAGACCCCAATTCCTCTTCCAAATGGAGGCCTGTCTCTGCATGGGGCTGTCTGTAGCACCCGACACCACGTCCCTCTCTGAGTCTTTCTTTACTTCTAGAGAACCGCTGACTGCCCGTTGCCCTCAGCACATATCTGTGCAGTAAGCAGCATCCTGGAGCTCTGTGCCTACTACCTTCCCTCGGCTGCTTGTTCAAAAAGGGGAGATTTGCCTGTACTGCACAATTAAGACTATAAAAGGGACCCAAGGGGCCCGTAAAGCAGCATGGTTCCTTTCTCCAGACTAATTGGGGTGGTGCTAATTGGAAGGCTCTGCAGTCTGAGGGGGGAGTGTTGAGGCAGCTGTGTGGAAGCGGGGATGGGAGCATTGTTAGCTGTACACTACCCTGTTCTGACACTGGCTAGGTCTGCCCTGCTATGTGGGAATAGGGAGAGGGGGAAATCGCTTCAGTCTCAATGAAGAGCTCCAGATGCAATAAACTCCTTTAAAATGTTTGAACACAGGAACTGGCCCAGGAATCTGTAGAAAGGGACTGAAGAAGTCTCACTTTCTCACTTGGGGGGTCAGTTTGGCTGCTCACGGATCAGAAGGAAATAAGACCTTTGGTTTGTTTTTGTTGCCCAGTAAAATCCCTAAACCAATCCTAGATAAACTTGAGTTTGTGGAGGAAATCTGGACCAGTGCTTTGTGCAAGAAATGAGGCGTAAGAGCTCTTGGGGTCTAGTCTCAGCTCGGCCATCAAGTTGCTGTGTGTCACTTTCTCTCTGTCAGCTTCCCCATCTGGAAAGGGGGTTAATACTTCCCTACTTCAGGGGGCTCGTCTGTGCGGGTTAATGAATCAGATGCTCTGCGAGTGTGGAGTATAAAATGGAGAATGATACAGAGTCACCTCCCTGGGCAGCACGGTGCTTCAAGAGTTAATCTTTGCAAAGAGCCTTTTAGAGCTTGAGATGAAAGGTGCAATGGAAGAGCAAAGAATGCATTCATCAAACAGAACGTGCTCCCAGCCTGCCGCTGGTCCATAGGCCAGGCTCTGTGCTACTCTGCAGCAATTCTCCGGCGGGGAGCCACGTGGGAGGAGAATGGGCTGAGGAAAAGGAACCATGGATTTAAAAAAATAAAGGGGGGGGGGAATGGGCCACATTTACTCTGTAGTTATTTGAACAAAAGGCTCCTGCCCAATCTCTCAGCAACTGAACAGAAACGGATGGGAGCTCCGGCTCTGCCCAGGTAACTCGCATGGCGTAGGCACCGCCATGCAGCAACTAACTCACTGAAATCATTGGTCGGGGTGAGAGGCACGAGCAGGCGTGAGAACTGTTATTGTCATGCAATGTGTCTAATATTATGGTAACAACTGGGGACCCCGCTGTGCTTGGTGCTGTACAAGCCCGGGAAGGCACCTCACCCCTGCCCTGAGAAGCTGACAGTCTAACAGAGGTCAGAAACAGGACAGTAAAAAGCTGGAAGCATCATGTCTTCCCTCACTTCCCTGCTGACAATGCCTGTTCTGACCTCCCTACCTGGCGTCGGCAGCAGTTGGAACTGGTTGGTGGAGGCGGATTGGACATCTTCCTTAAGCTGGTGTTTCCCAGCAAGTCTTTGGTTTTCAATGTCCTGCCTTTACTGGAGAAATAGCAGTGTAAGCCTCAACCCCGACGCTGCGGGGAAGAAGGACTTGAGGCTTTCCAGTGATCTTCTCTGATGGTGCCGGCTGCAAGCGCAGAGCATTGGCCTGACATGGCTGTTGGGTGGGCAGACAGCACAAATCCATTGAAACACCCTGATCTCAAGCCTGCCTGAACCAAACCTCGGGCCCAGAGAGAACAGCCCCAGGACCCCCATGAGGTGACCATAGCAGCAGGCCTGAGCGGTTTTTGTCCTGACTCCCTGAATCTGTACTGGGAGGGAATGCCTGAGCCCACCTTCCAGTGCTAGTGAATGCTTTCCAGCCACAAAAGTAAGTGACCAATCTCCCCATCTGGAATGGCTACACCTGGTTATGCCGCTACCATCTTTCAGGCTCACCTAGGGTGAGGGGTGAACGGGCCCTGTTCACGAGGTCACCAAGCCAGCACATCATTGTATCAGCCTTGTGGGGTGTTTAAGAAGGTGGGCTCTAGCTCTCCCAGTTGCAGAGAGAACTGTTCCGTGAGAGCCAGACGCAGCGATGTCTGCCTGGCTCTGCAGGTGTGAACTCCCCCTCTTCATTTCACAGCTGGCTTTAAATTCGTCTGAATGCCTGCCTTGCTCACTCTCCTGGGGCTGATCACAGCCTTCAGGAAAGGAGTGGCTATCGTGTGGTGCCGGATTCCACCGCCCAAGGGTACCTCGCGCCACGAACTGGCCCATTGATTTCAATGGACTAGTCCTGGAGTCCTGTGCTCAGAGCAAAGGGAGCGTAAAACTGCTGTGCTAACCTGGGAGCCCTCCCACAGGCGCAAAGAGCGGCACAAGGGCAAGGTCTTAAGGGACCACTGGCTCATGGAGGAGATGGACCAGTTGTGCCCTACATTCACCCCTCGTTAACTCAACTTCCAGGCATCCAAGTCTGGTCTATTTAGGCTGTAAGCTCTCTGGGCCAGCGACCATCTCACCAGTGTTTGTACAGTGCCTAGCGCAAGGGAGCCCAGATCTCCTCCAGCCCAGCATGCCGGGGTAATACATAGTAAGCAGGTTCCCTACTAACACATGACATGATGCGGGGTGGGGCTATAGAAGCCCAGGGGAAGCTGTAGAGGCACCGGCAGTAGCTACGTAGGCTAAAGGGTGGGTCCTCTCTTCCCTGGGTCTGATGGAAAGTGGACAGGCCTGTGGATGGGCCAGTTCTGAGATGCTTTGCTCTTGTTTTGAGTCCTCTTTGTGTTAACCCTGGCCTGGAGCAAAGGGACTTAAATAAACCTCAAGCCCCAGCTCAATGAAGTGCCCTGGCTGGCCTGTGTGCGGTTGGTGTTGGGTAACACAAACGAGTGAGCGCAGGGCCATGGCAGAATCCTGGCTCCAGGTCCCTCCCTGGACTCCACTAGAAGTGAGGATTTGTAAGTGTCCTGTGGGCGAATCCCCGCCTGTCAGCCCCGCTCTCCCTATGCTGCCAGGGCAGCCCCAGCCCTGGCCCCTTTCAGCAGGGCATTTCCTCACCTCCTCCCAACAGCGATCCCGGCTCACCCACCTTTTCCTGGCAGCACCCGGTTCTCCCACACTGTTCTCAGACCTGAGTGAGCCGGCAAATCCGGCTTCTAACGCGGTTTCCCTTCCTGGTCCTGCCTTGCCCTGGCCCCTTCTCTGTCTCCTGCCCCCCAGCAAACCCTGGGCACCAGGGGTGGGAGCCAGTGCCTGGGTCTGAATTCTCCTGGCAGCCCGGGACTCCGGGCCGGACCCCGGAGGGTTTAACCCTGAGACGGCGCGTGTGGCCGCCCAGGGCTCGGCGATGGCCCCTTCCCGGAATACGCAGCCCTCGCCCCCGGGGCCGCCCCAGCGCGGCCGGGCTGTGCCCCCGGGCCGGCCCGCGGGCAGGATCGTGGCCCGGGCGGGGGGCCGACACTCACCATGATGGAGAAGACCAAGGCCACGATGTTGATGGGCCAGACGGGGCAGAAGCAGGAGACGATGGCCAGCACCAGGTAGTCCAGCGGCCGGCCCGGCTCCTGGCCGCCGCTGGTGGCGGTGGACGCCCGGCCCAGGCTGAGCCGCGAGGGCGAGCGCGGCGCCGCGTCCAGCTGGCCGGCGGAGGCGGACCTGTGCGGCGGCCGGGGGCCGTTCCGCTCGGGCTCCGGCCCCGGGGGCGTGGCGCCGGCCGGCGGCCCCGAGAAGGAGCGGGAGCCCGGGAGCCCCTTCGCGTCCGGGGCCGGGAGCAGCTTCTCCGT
>ML675623.1:18648507-18799545 GCA_007922155.1 Mesoclemmys tuberculata | reverse complement strand
GGGAGGAGATCGCGCCGCCGGCCGCTCTCCCAGCCGCGCCGGGCTCCTGCGGTGCCGGCCGAGTCCCCGCGTGGGAGGCGCTGCCCGTCCTGCGCCCCGCGGGAGCCCGGCGCGGCTGGGAGAGCGGCCGGCGGCGCGATCTCCTCCCGGCCGCGGCGTGACACGCGCCTCCGCCGCGGGGAGGGGCCGGCCTCGCCCCTGCCCGCGCCTGGCGCCGGGCCCGGCTGGAAACCGGCCCGAGGGAGAGCCCGGCGTGGCGCCCACGTGCTCCGCCGAGCCCGCAGCCTGGCCTGGCCTGGCTGGATCCCGGTGGCGGATCTTAGAGAGGCGAGGCGGGGGCGGCCCCTCTCCGGCTGCCCTGAGCTCTGCGAGAAGAGCTGGAGAGCTCTGGGTGTGCCCCAACACCCCTCTCGCCCCAGCACGAACTGGGCCAGGCAAGGCAATTCCCTCCCTCGCCAAGGCTGCCACGTTTGGCCCGGGTGTTAAAGTGCATGGGGGGCATTTGGCAAGTGACATCCCTTCCAAGGGGGGTGCTGAGAGCCACCGAACCAAACTGCGAGCCCTGTCTGTGATGGAAACCGCTTCAGGCCAGGGGGACGGGCACCCCTGCTGCCAGCACCCATGCCTGTGAATGGTGCTGAGGCCGGCGGGAATGTCCTTGATGCACCCAGGAGCATGGGGAAGGTGTACCGTAGAGGAGGGTGCGGACTACACCAGCGGGAAGGTTACACCCGCTAACGTTGGCAGAGGACGGCTCAGGGACTCCACCACACCTTCAGAGTTTGAGCCCGGGCCCCTCCCGAGTCAGACAGGCTGGCCAGGGGTCACTGGGGCATCGAGCCGGCTCCCTCTCCTAGTGGTGGCACCAGCAAACTGTGGCTGTGCCAGCTGGTGCCAGGTATTAAACTGCACCCCCGCCCCCTAGCCCGTGGTCTTTGAATGCTGCCATTGCTTTATGCTGAGATCCCCCTTTCGGTGTGGATTGGGGCAGATGCTGTGGGCGGCTGGGGCACACACTCAGGACCCTTCACACTACATGGGCTTTAAAAGCCTCGAATGGTGGCCAGGCAGCTTCGTGCCGCAGGGTGGGCAGCTGGCGGCTGGCACGGAGGCACCTGGAAGCTCTTACTGCAGAACCATGCATCCTTGTCATGTGCTAGTGCTTACCTGGAAAAGGACTCTACAATGCTGGACAAAATCGTACATTTTTTGACTAACAATTGGTGGACGTTAAGGCGAGAAGGGACCATCTGATCATCTAGCCCAGGGGCCAAATGTGGTGCACGGGGGCATTCAAAGTGGCCCATGCTCCCCTCCCACTGGCTGCAGAAGGAAGCCGCTACCTGAGGACCCAGGTGCAGCATGTTTCCACAGGGCTAAAAGACCGGTGCAGGCTCCTTGCTGCAGCCAACTGGATGGGAGATCAGCGCCTCCCTCCCCCTGTCTGTAACAGGGAGCACAGCAAAGCGCTCTGCCTGGGTCTGTAGATGCTGGAGTTCCTGCTGTAGCCGGAGGGAGGGGAGCACTGATCTCCTGTCCCCCTGGCTGCAGAAGGGAGCCACTGCCCAGGGACCCAGGTGGAGCGCACAGGGCTACAGGATGCGTGCGGTTTCCCTGCTGCAGCCAGGGAGACGGGAGATCAGCGAGGAGGCTCCTTCCGTCTGGCTGCAGTGGGGCAGGGGTCTGCTGGTGGAGACTGGTGGCCCTTCAGGGCTGTGCACATGATATCTGTGGCCCTCGAGCCAAAAGGTTGGGAACCCCTGAGCTAGTCTGATGTGCATAACACAGGTCAGAGAGCCCCACCCAGCCGTTTCTGCATCAAGCTCAGCAACTTGTGTTTGCACTAGAACCTCTCATTCAGAAGGACATTGGCTCATGGTTTACAGATTTCAGACAAAGGCAAAGCCCCCACATGGCTTGGTGAGTTGTTCCGGGGGGTCAGTGACCCTCCCGGTGAAATATGTGCACTTCATTTCCAGTTTGAATGTGACAAGCCGTTTTGCCTTGGTGTGCAAGCCTAAAGAACTCCATCGCCCCAGTTACCCTCTTCCCACGTATAGCCTGTGATCGAGCCTCTGAACCCTCTCGTTGATAAGCTAAATAAATTGAGCCCCGTGTCACATCTGTGCTTAAAACACAAGCACCTCCCCCTGCCTCTTTCTGGGATTAGGGCACCAAATGCTGCTTTTATACCAGTTTTAGCTCATTCTACTCCGGCAACGCCGATGGCTAGTGATTTACACCAGGGTGAGAGAGATGAGAATCCGTCTTGACAACTCTCAGGAGCTGTTTGGGAAACCCCCGTCATCACCCACATGCACTTGCAGCACGTGGTATTGCCCAAACAGTTCAAGCAACGCTCTATAATTGCAGGTGGAGCGCCGCTTGGGAACTCTTATAAATATATCATCAGGCACTAAAATGCATCGAGTTGAAAGTACATGTATTTGCTTGCATTTCTGATTCAGGGTCTTTCCCTGAACTCCTCTTGCGGTTGGGCAGGGAAGTCAGTGCTTGTGAAAGGCGTGGCAGCCCTGGATGGAGATGGGGAAAGACGTGTTTCTGGGGCCCTGGCTGCCAGTTTTGCTCTGACTTTTGGTTTTTTGGAAGCACCCCAATCTTCTTATGTGCCTAGGGCACCGAGGTTCATTGAACAGCGGGTCCCTCCTCTGCTGTGTCTGGCAGGAGAGCTGGAGGGATTTTGCTCTTCTGTTCTGCAGGGGTTCTCATCCCACCCCCATCACTGCAATATTTGGGCACCCTCCAGCCGTGCATGAAGCACCGTGACTAACATCTCTCACGTGTGGCTCACTCTCTCTCATCCTCTCCCCAGGAGGAGAATTCTGTGTGCAGGGGCATGGTTTGGTTTGGGGGATTTTTTTTTTAATGTCCATGCTGCTCTGTTTATATTGGAGAAGGCCAGTTGGAGGAGGTTGCCTGGCACTTGGAGCTGGGGATGGCGAGGATTTAGGATGGACCTTAGTCCACAGTCGGGGACCCGTCCCCAAGGGAGCACTGTCTCCTGCTCAGGTGAGCTTTACCCATGGGTCTGAGGGGAATTGATGACCACTGTCCTTATCCCGGAGCCCAAGGCCATTGAGAACATTGGGCCAAGACCTGGAACTTGAGCCGCTGTTCTAGGGGCAGCCAGCACAGAGAGCGGAGGACAGGTCTCGTGGTGCCCCGCCTTGCTGAAGGGAGGCACTGTAGCGCCCTGATGCCTCCGTGCCCAGGTGACCCGCATTGCGGCCGTCCATCTGGGAGGTGACAAAGGCGCAAAGGCACAATGGTGATTAGATCTAGGGCCCGTGAGCTCTGAGACAGGTTCTAGGGCCTTGTGGCTGGTAAATGTTCCTCCCCCTCCAGGAGTTGGGAGACTCTTGGGTCTGCAAAGGGGAGATCAGTGGGGCCGTTGTCCTGTCAGTGTCTCCCCTTTCACAGCTGATTGAGGGCACTGTGCCCACTCCAGGTGGAGTGTGGCTCCCAGAGCCCAGCGTTAGCTGAGATCCCCAGTCCTTACAAGCACACTTACCCAACCGATCGCTGCCTGGCTTGCCTGGTCAGGTCCCAGTGTGGTTTATAGTGTCTGGACAGAGCCCAGCTTTGCTGCACAGAAGAGAGCCGTGAGGGGATCTGTCGCGTCCAGCTCTACAAGGAGAGCACAGGGCTGCACGCCTCTATCCCAGCTTCGTTCGCACTGACAGCTGAGCTCTTCTTTTCAGCCCAGACCTCACCACCCGCACCCTTGCTGTTCAGGGGAAGGAAATAAAGGAGCGCTGTTGGGGAGAGAAGCCTGCTTTGTCTGAAGGTGCGATACCTTGCTGAGACCAGGCTCGGGGTGTGCAGTGGGGATGGAAGGATGGACGGTGGCGGGCAGCAGATGCCTTGTTCACATGCTCTGTGCCATCGCTGGCAGAGATTGATCGACCTGGCGATCATGGGTCTATTACCGCACTATCGCCGTGCCTCCTGGTCATTAACGGTATCTCTCCTCTGCGCCCGTAGGAGGTAGGACAGTGCTGTTATGAAAATGGAGGCACATGGGGGCTATGTGACTTGCCCGTAGCCACACAGGAGGTTTGTGGCAGAGCAGAGACGTGATCCCAGCTCTTGCAAGTTGCGGGCTCGCGCCCTGGCCACTGATCCCCTGCCTCGTTCGTCTGGGCTCGACTCAGTCTCCAGAGGCCATCCCGAGAGTGAGACAAATTAAGAGGCTGCAGCAACAGCCTCGCTGAGTCAAAGACAAGGCCTCGCCCTGACCCGTCACTTTTATAATGCAGGGGAGGCCAGGACGTGTGCATGTGTCGGGGCTGAACTCTGCGCCAAAGTGGGAGAAGGCCGGGGCAGCGTGCGAGTGAGCGTTCACACGTCTGGGCCCTCACACAGGTATGGCCCAGAGCTCTGCCAGCTCCCTCGGGAGCTGTGTATGCATTCAGAAACCTGCCTTCCCCAAGAAGAGGCCCTGTGGAAACAGCAGTGGGCCAGAGTGTGTTCATTCACACGCTTCAGTCTGGAGTAACTCCCTCATTTCACCAGGCTGACTCTCATATACAGCAGTGTAAATGGGAGCAGAATTTGGCAATATAATCAATCCAGCTATGTTGAGAGCAGTGTTAAAACCATGAGAGCAGGGCTTTTCACAGCAGCTTCCTGTCTTTAAAACACAGGTATTTGAAATCCCGCTGTGGTGTTTGTTATTTAAATCCTGTCTAGACTGTCTCTGGCCAGTGTGACTCACTGAAGTGGTGTCGGGCGTCCTCTAGTGGTGCAGATAAAGTAGTTTCTGCATCAGCCACGAGGCAGTTTGTTTGGCCCCCATCTGTCAGCTCTGCATCCTTGCTAAGGTGGGCCTCTCCCCACCCGACATGGCTCCTGTGTGCCTCCCAGCCAAGCTCTCTGGCTTCTTCCAGAGCCTTCAGTTTTGCACCCCTGCATCGCCTCTTCCCTGAGACATAGCCCTCCTTGCTCACATCCCTTATGCCGAGAGGCTCCCTAACCAAAGTCCGGGCCCCAGTGCGCTAGGGACACACATAGCAGTAGTCCGTCCCTGCCACTGAGAGCTCACAGGCTCCGCAGACAAGGCAAAGGGTGTGTTATTGCTCCCATTTTGCAGATGGGAAACTGAGGCACAGAGACACAAAGTGCCTTGCCCACAGTTACACGGGAGGGCTGTAGCAGAGGTGGAAATTCCAGGCTGCTGAATGCCAACCCAGCCTTCCTCTCTGGATGCACGTCTGCGCCCGGCTCTGCCTGTTTTGCCCCCTGTCGGTGCACTGGGAGAAGTCCTACCAGGTGCATTGCCCAAGGGCTCACAAAGCAGACAGCTCCCTTGGTAAGCCCGAGCTCCCCCAGCAGGATGCCAGGGGCTCCATGCAGAGGACTGCTCCGGATTGGAGGTGGGCTCTGCTTTTGGCTGAATCCTTTTATTCCTGGCTCAGGCCTCCCAAACATGACTGGTAACGAGCACTAGCGAGGGAGGGCTCGCTTCCCCCGTTGGAGGGGCTTATCCTGTGTCTGAGCAGATAGCCGGAACGAAGGAAAGCCTCACACGCAACAGCAGAAATGGACGCGGAAAGGCTGCTGCTTGCAGCTAACCAGGATCTCCTAGGCAGTAACCGCCGCAGGCCCTTTCCTGTAGCTGGCGTCCCACCTCGAGGGGAGCACTGCCCGAGCCAACAGATGCCTCACATCGGCAGGGCTCCTTAGCCACAGAATTAGCTCGGTCGTCTCGCTGAGGCAGCCTTGCCTCTGCGGGGCTCCCTTCATGGATGGAGTTGGGGGCATTGCCTCCGCCAATTGCAAGGCTCGGGCAGGTGTGGAATTTGCGTCCCGCCCCACACGGCCCCACTGTCCTGCCTGGAGCCTTCTCCCTCAAATGCAGAAGTCAAACTACGCCTACGGCTGCCACCCCAACATGCCTGCCCCTCACCCCCAGACATAAAGAGTGAAAGGCCTGAGTCTCACGCTGACGGCTGGGCGCTCTGCACACAGGCTGGCACTGGTTTATTCAAACCAGCTGAGTTCTAGCGACACACGTCTGGGCGTGGGAGCCCACGTGGCTCACATTGATTTTGCTAAAGTCGAGCTGGTATTGACCTCAGCTCCACTCGGATTGGCCCCGTGAGAACTCAGACCACGGACTCGGGCTTTAACAAGTATCTGCTGTCATGTAGGTATCAGTGGGTGAGTAGACCAGCCCTTTGTCCCCCTGCACCCGCTGCCAGCAGGCCTTGAGTGGAAATGCAGCCTGGGTCTCCTTTAAAGCCCTTTGTCACCGTCAGAATGGAGTAATTGGGCCTTGGTGTAAATGAGAATCAGGCCTGAACTTGCTACACACAGTAATTTAACCCTGGTCTATCCACGGGGCATTCTGCCTGGATTGATTGGGCAGGAATTCAGAGCCAGAGGACGGTGAGGAGCAGCTTGTCATTCTCGGGCGCAGGTGGGCCTGTCCCCGTAAGAGTGAGTGTTTCTGGTGCAGACAGACCTTGCTTGTTCGCAGTGGCAGGACGGCCCCTGGTTCTCCGTTCTCAGCCAGCTCCTAGCCCAGTTAGTCTGTGCCCCGAAGGCCGTTCGGCTGTGTTTGGTACCCCACTCTATATAGATATGGATCGTATTTGAGAGGGTGATGTAAAAAAACCAAACGAATCACCAGCGCCCGGGGCTGATGGACTGAAACGCGCAGTAACACAGCCTCTGGGTAGGCAGGACTGGCTAGGCAAAGGTCCTGAGAGCCCTGGACCTGGTACCATGGTTGGCATTAAATGTGCCCAGGGCCCTGTATGCACGATGCTGGCGGCGAGGAGGCTCTGTAAGTGTGTTATGTGTGCTGGTAAGCTAGAGAGAGTGAGCATTAGCAAATACCAAGATATTGTTTGGTGGTTTGAATCCCAGGCTCTGAACCTGCCTGTTCTCCCTTGCACCCTCTCCTCTCCCTGCCTGTCCTGAGACCAGCCGAGCTGTCACCCTGTGACTGATTGTCTGGTGTGTGCAGCACCCAGCTTCTCACTTTCCTCCCTCACCATTTGAATTGGCCACGAGTTCATCTTTCTACTGTCCAAAGACACCCACTTGGCAACAATTAGAAGAAAACACGGTATGAAAATAGAGCCCTGATCCCTCTCTAAACCTCCCCTGGGCCCAACCCTGGGGACACCCGTGGGTTCACCCTTTAAAAAATAGAAAAAACCCAGTTACAATGACCCTTCCCAGCTTCTTCCATAACTCTCAGCAAACAGAGTCACAGCTGCCATGCAATCGAAGGGTTTTAATATGATCAGCATGAGCCGTTGTGTCAACCCTATCGTATGAATACATGCCCTGTTCTTTTCAAATCACAGTTCCTCAGAAAGAAAGCGAGAGAGAATAAATAAGGGAAGGGAAGCAGAAGAGGAAACCTTAGCTTTACAGCAGAGGTAAATAGTCTGAACTCCTGGGAGAGAAAATATAGAAGCATCCCACTTCCCTCTGGGTCTCGGTGTTCCCGTGTTACTTGGCTGCGCTGGCAGCACTGGGAATCCCGTGCAGGATTTCCTGGGCTCACCTCGTGGCACTGAACTCCCCTGCGTCACTGCAGTTTGCTTCCCCCGTTGGTTCCTGCCGGTCTCCCCTCTGTCTACGAGGTGTTCCAGCGTCAGCTTCTCTCCCGGCTCAGAAATCCTGTTCAGTGCGTGGGCAGAGACTGCTGGTAGCCTGGGCCTTGGATGCACCCCAGTGGCCAGGCGGCTGGCCTTGGGAGAGAATCTCTGAAGCTGCCCATGTGTTTCTGCTGGCAGGTGGCTCTGACCTCAAGGTGGTAGTTCCCATTGGAATAATAGGCAGGGCTGGATATAAAATGATCTTTCTTTTGGCTTCCATAGTGGGTCTGGAGCTCGGGGGAATACCTGGGATACGGAGGGGAAGGAGGACAGTGTTGGAAGTTGGGAGCTTCTGGGTAGCTGTGCTCAAAAGGCAGCTGGATGAGCTGGGGTTGGCTGCCCTTGAGGCTTGCCTCCTCGCGGGGCCCTTCGTACCAGGTGCAGCATTCGGTGTGAGCACAGGGCCACCTCCGCGCCGGGCTGGAGTGCAGGGACGTGGACAAGGAAGCAATCCTGTTGATGGCTCTTCGGAGGGTTGCAATTTTGGAGAGTCTCTTGCCGTTGAGGTCGTGATTTAGGGCCAGCCGCAGGGCGTTGAAGGCTTGGTTATAGTCCAGGATCCTCTTCCGTTCTCTGACATTGGCAGCGATCCTCCGTGCCTTGGAGCGCATGGGCCGACTCCTTTTCCTCGCCTTAACCTCCGCCGTGTCGCCACCTTTGGGTGCCCGCTGCTCCAGCCTGGCTCCCAGGTAGGAAGCCCCTGGCACAGCAACCCCTGCCAGCTCGTCTCCCGCGTTGGCGGTCTCCTTCGCTCGCACTGTGCCTTTCCCCGGGGCTGGGCTGCGCATGGCTCTGCTGAGATCCCCTCTGCTCCTGCGTCCTGCCAGGCTTGGCGGACACTCCTTCAGAGCCGCATTGGCCTCCTGCTAAAAACTCTCCAAGGCTGAGCTTCATTGCACCACGTGGTTCGTTTGGTCCCTTTATTACCTGCCTCCAGGTATGCTGGATTAGGTAAGAGATGACAGGAAGCAACCGCAGACCAAGTGGAGCTCGTCCTTAGCTGCACTGGTCCCCCTCCCTTCCTGGTCCTTCGGGACAAATCACCTCCTTCGCGTCTCTCTCCTGACTGGCCCCCAGCTGCACCGGGCCAGAAGAAACTGCCACTGTGCAAAGCACCGGCCGGCAGCAGCGGGGATCTGCCTAACACCCGGAGGCTCAGCCTGTTTGGCTGTGTTGTGTGGAGAGCACAGGCTGTAAATCACTCGGGATGTGGCCCTGCTGCTGTTCTGTGGCTCATAGAGAAGCCTCGGCACAGCCCTAGCAGCAAAGGGCCCCTCCAACTGTAGTCACGGCTTCCGTTTGCTGCACGATGTGCCTGAGCTGATCTGGGCTGGGCAGATCGCCATCTGTGCTGGCCGGGTCTCGGTCACCCGGAAAGAACAGCTTTCATGGAACCGTCCCAGGCTCCGTCGCTGCTTCACTTTCAGCAGCCAGGTTCTGCCTTTGCCCTGTGAAAGGAGAGGCGCTTTTGCACTGGGACAAAGGCTGCTGCTAGACAATTATGTTTGCAGGGTTCCTGGAACCAGGTCTGCCCCCCTGGGCCAGCCTCCGAGCGGCTCTCCTGTCCCTTGGAGCTGGGGAGGGTGGTGCTGGCCTGAGATAGCTCCGC
This sequence comes from Mesoclemmys tuberculata, assembly GCA_007922155.1. Classification (NCBI taxonomy): domain Eukaryota; kingdom Metazoa; phylum Chordata; order Testudines; family Chelidae; genus Mesoclemmys; species Mesoclemmys tuberculata. The sequence goes on along the minus strand of ML675623.1, from coordinate 18,790,299 downwards.
TCTGTGGGCGCCCCTGGTGTGACACGAGCACGTCTCAAACGGGGCTTTCACCGGGGCTGCTGGCACATCTCAGATGAGCTGACAAGCACCAGGAGACAGCGCTGGGTGCCCTGGAGGGCCTGGCACTGAGAGATGGCTGAAGGCACCTGGCACAACAAGGGAGCAGCGTACAGGGGAAACGCACTCTGCTGCTGCTGCCCTGGGGCTGGCCAGTTTCCGTCAGTCCCCAGGGCTGCTGGACCAACATCCCCACCAGCACTGGGCGCGCTTAGGAACAGCAGCGAAGAGCTGATACCTGCAGCCCAAGCCAACGCCCACAATGAGGGGGAGGCGTGAACCTCACTGGGCCCTAGAGAACAGCCTGGCCTTTTCGGGGAAGGTGCAGTGAGAGAGGCCACGACATACCCCCTTTGCAAAGGGGCTGACCGCTCAGACACCCCCTGCACATGGCTGGGGCAGAGGAATTTGCTCGGGGGCCTAGTCACACCCTCTGCCCTGCCGAACAGGAAGCAAGGATGTCGCAGGGCGGATTAGGGCAGGTGATAAAAGAGCTAAAGTGCTACCTACCTCCAGAGCCTTCCTGTGCCGTCCGAGCAGCAGCAAGCCGGGAGCCTGGGGGCAGAGCTGTCTGCCGTGAGTCTCCAGGATTTATTCGGGGGAAGGCAGAGGAAACCACCAAAGCACCCCATTGTTTCCCCACCATCGAAAGCCTTGGCCTACGGCTGATCTGCCAGCCAGGGCATGGAAAAATCATGCATCTAGCACAACGGGGGCCTGGCCAATGGGCGCGATGGCAAATACAAATAAATGCTCACAATAATGGCCAGGATTTCCAGGAGTGGGGGACTAGCGTTAGGTTCCTACCTAAGTGCCTGATATTTTCATTGATGCGCCTCAGCTCGCCTGACTCCCATTCCTGGGCTTCTCTTTCCACATTTTTACTCCCTGTTTCTCTGGCTGCCAGGTGGGATACAGCCCCCTCTCCTCCCCTGCTACTTGAGAAGCCTCATGTTTTCATTGTCAGTGAATCCATCCAACAATAAGACAATGAATGGCCCTGGGAAAGTGACGATGAAAACTGTCTGCGCACTAGATCTGAGAAATCATACACAAAAAGTCAGGGCTCCCATTCTCCTGGAATCACTTGATTACTTGGCACCCCTAGGCGGAGGAATCTCCCTGGACTCCTTTAGGACATACTTGAAAAACAAAGAAATCCCTTGACTGATTGGAACATTTCACCTCCTTGCTTGCCGGAGTGCATTGCAAGCTGTAGGGATACAAGGATCACTGCCACCGACCCATGCAGCCACAGCACCGCCTGCCATAGGAACAATTCATTCCTCTGCCGAGAATTTAATGAGCGCCCGGCTATTAACCACCTTCATGTGCCAACGGTAACATTTTGAAAAATGGTGCAGGAGTCGGCCTGACAAATTGCTGGGGTTCCTGGTGAGAGGCGAGGACCTGGAGGAACACGGCCTGCTTTTACCCATCCGTCCTTATCTGATCATCTCAAATTGAGTTTGATCAATAGCTACAATTAGCACGGGGCTATTTGTCTATTGCCTTTCTCCTCGCTCAGCTCTTTGAAGCGACAGTTAATTTAGGGGCCTGAATTATCCTAGGCCAATAAATCAGGAGCTGGGGGCCTCCGGGAGGAGGATGACAGGGCAGCAAAACTTCAAAGTGAAGCAAAGTTCTCCAAATATTTCAGAGCCGTCACCTGTGTACCAGCAGCGCTCGCTTCCTGCCACCTGAATGGCATTCTCTGGCAGGCTGGATTCGCACTCTGCCCTGGCCCACAGGACCAGCCTGCCAGGGTCAGCTGAGAGCAAGGCTGTTTGGGGGCAGGTCTTAGCTCCGGGGATTCCTGCAGGAGCGCCCAGGTCCCTGTTACTGGCCAGTCCTGTTGCGAAATGCTGGCCAGAACAGTCGGCTGCAAGCTGTTCAGCACCGTGTCAACTCCCCCGGCTCCAAGCAGGCCTTGCCCAGGAGGGAGGTCGCAGGTTGCCGCCCACACGCGGCTACAGCACCCGTGGGAGAGGGTTGGGAAAACCAGCCGGCTGGCAAGGCCTGGGAGGAGGGCCGGGAACAGGCAGGGAGCTCCCATTGACGCCGCCTGCAAAGGGCCGGAACGTCCATGTCAGACACCGCCACGGCAGCCAGATGGAGAGCTGAACGGGACGGGAGACTCAGCTGTAAGGGACCCTGCAGGGTGACGTGTGTACGGGGAGGAAGGGGGAAGCAGGACAGGGGTTGCACTCAGAATTCCACTGCAGAGGGGCTTGCCCCCAGCTATGGCATTTCACGGGGGGAGCTGGCTTCCTGGGAGAGGCGGTTCCCTGGGGGCCAGCCCCAGAATCAGAGGCTGTAGTTCGAGCTGGAGAGGCAGGCCCTGTCTGCACTCTGGGAACCAGGCCTTCTGGGTTCTATATCCATGCACCTCTGTCTCGCGGTAGGACACAGGGATGTTACGTCTCTCTCTGGGCCTGAGTTTTCTCAGCTGTAAAGTGGGGACCCTCTCGTGATTTTGGCATGAATCTCATGATAATTCTTATTTTCCTTAAAGTCCCAGCTCCTGGAGTCAAGGGGATGTGGGATGTTTTCAACCTTCATTCGTAAAGAACAAGGAAGTTCTTGTTCACAACCTTCATGGCTGTGAAGAAAGCTTCAAAATGTGACCCCAGGGCACCCTCCAGGCTTAAAAAGCGGAAGGCAAATGGAAGGAGCCCCAAAGCTATTCTTTTTACAGAATCTCAGGGTTTTTGGTGAGCCTGACTCGTGATTTTTGAACATTTGGGGTTGACAATGCTGGGACCGCGAGGCATCCTGCGTCCAAGGGGGACGGAGAGGCTGATTCCATGATTCCCCGCGGCGTCCCATTCCTCTTGTCTCCGGGTCCTGCTCTCCCACTCCACATGATCCCACCCCGAGCACTCGGAAGAAGGGGAGGCCAGACAATAAATCACAGGCCCCAGGATGCCACCTGCTGCCTGTAATTAGCGGGCCGCTCTGAGACCGTCCCCACCTCGTCCTGGATGCTTTCTATCTATGTGCCCATTACGGGGGTGGGCAGGCTGAAGGGGAACTCCTACTGCAGTGCAGAGCGCCCAGACGGCCCGCTGATTTATCACGCCTTGCTGGAGAGATTTACGAGCTGAGGCAGAGAGCCAGAAATGTATTGTGAGGCTCGGCCAGGCCTGTCTCCCTGACAGCTGATGAAAGAGCCATAATTATCCGTCGCCACGCATAAATCAGGCTGCTTGCTGCACGCCCCTCCTGCTCTGCCATCCTGCCATGAAGGATCCCAACCCCTTGGGAATGCTCACGGCTCCTTGGCATGTGCCCAATGGGCACTAGTTCCAGGCAATGCTTGGGGGAAGCTGAAGAAGAAACGCACATCTCCCTCCTGGGGCACATGGCAGCTTCATGCGCCCCTCCCTGCTTCCAAGTGTGCACGCTGAGTGCCAAGCGTCCTGGTCTCTCACCCGTCTTCCAGCCCGGTCCAAGAAGAGTGGGGAGGCGGGCAGATGTTTTCCTGGCATGGCGAAGAGACGGAAGCAAACCCGGGAGCAAGGTGAGAGAAGAGTTGAGAGCTGGAGGGATCCTGTGTGTTGCAGGGATGGCCTGGATGTGGCCCGCTCTCTGCAACATGGCTGGGTCTGTTACTAAGTGACATTCCTAGGTTGTTCCTGCCTTGCTTCCCCAACATCCTTCCCAAGTGAGCTCTCCCTCTTTTCCCGGGGAATCCCCACTGGAGAATGGCCATCCCTCCCAGGGATGTTGGTGGGTCCCCCTTGACCATTGCTGTCTCTGCTGCACACTGGGGACTCCAGCTATCGAGAGGAATCCAGGCCGCAGCCCTCTTGGCACGCATCAGCACCGCGAGCTCCGTGTCCTGAGCCAGGGCCTTTGCGACCACTTTTGATCTTGGGGAAAGAGGCGGGAACACGCCGGCCAGCGTGGGAGCGCCCAAGGATGTCACGCTGGAGACAAACCTCACGGGGAGTGTAATGAGGAGCTGGCAAGGTGTGACACACACGGGGACAGGGGTTCGCACAAACTGCAACGAAGCATCTGTGCAGGAAGGCAGCTCACACTGGAGAGCTCGCACTGCCTGTTGTCTCGTGCCGGGCCCACCCGCCATCCCGTGCCCGTAGCAGTGACGTATGTCTCGTGCATGTGGCCGGCCCCAGGGAGAGTAGGCCATTTGTCCTGTTGCCCCCCCCCCAGAGCTCTGGGCTGCTGTGGAATGGGCAGGGGCACCCCAGGAGCGTGGCTCCGCGCAGATAATAGCTCGTCTTTGTGCGGCTCAGCGTAGTTACGGAGCCTTCCACAGGAAGTTCCCACAGTCCTCTACAAAGGTGGGGAGCAATTAAAATGCCCCACTCAGCCGTGTGCCGGCCCCCATGTCACACACACAGGCAGTTGCAGAGCTAGCTATAAAAGGCAGCAGCTGCAGCTTCTAGGCCCCTGCTCTAGCCACTAGGCAATGCTCCTGACTGGTGAGAGTTGCTCACTTAACCCTTTCCTGACTGCACTGGTACTGGTGTGTGGTCTGCAGCCACGAGGGGAGTGGCTACTGCTCAGTGTCTCTCTCCCTTCCTGTTCCATCTCTGCTGAGACTGCACCTGAGAGCACCCGCTGCGCCAGTGGATTTGGGAGACGGATGTCGGAGGAAAGCAGCTTCCAGCTGGCTGCAGACTAGTGAACTGGATATGAAAGACTCTGTCAGTCCCAGCCCTGGAGCTGTCCAGTCCCCTACTTCCGAGAGAATTTGGCACAGCAGGCCAGGGATTTTTGCCACGCAATAAAAGGCCAAACTGGTTAGGCAAGAAATTCTAAGGTCCAGTTCAGAGTCCAAAGGCTGAAACCTGGGCAGTCTCTCCCTCCCCAGTGGCACCTATCAACACCCCACTCCTGCAGCACTCCAGAAGCTTTGGGCACGGCCCAGCAAACAGCTGCACAGCTTCTTGTGCATTTCCTCTCCTTGCACCAGCCCTGCCTCGCGCCCTCCCAGCTCCTGGCACCCAGACACTCACTCCAAGGTGCCGGGGATGGAACCGCCCGAGTCCTACGCAGGCTGGGCCGGGGCTTGTGTTTCGTTCGGGCTCCCTCTGCTGGAACAAGGTGGAAATGGAGTTGCCAAGAGCTGACTGGCATGGTAGGTGGAAGGAACCTGGCAGGTGATTGTGTGTGTGTAAGGGGGGACCCTCAACTCACAGGAGCCAGTGAAACAAAGCAGGAGAGCTCACCAGGTGTTTGTTCCTTATTGCCACGCCATTCTCTTGCATGCAGTAGTTCAGTTGGGGGAAGAGGGTTCCCCCTTTCTCTCTGCATGCTGCCCTCACGCACAGCCCCCCAACTTGTCTCTGCGCCTGGACTCTTGCAAGGTAAAGTTAGTGACTGTTACCATCACGGCAGAGCTCATGTGAAACCTGGCGTCGCCTGGACTTGCAGGGCAGGGACGTGGCTCCTTGCGTCATGCCATCCCAGGTGGCACCCCATGCCCTCTGGGCTGTGAGACCTTGCCCCACGTCTGTGCCAGGCGGGGAGCATGAGTGAGGATGCCCTGTGCGCGGTGGGCTGCTTCACCAAGCTGACAGTGGGGCACCAAAGAGCTGGGTATTGGGGGTTTCCTACAGCCATCGCTGGCCATTTGGATTCCCAGGGTTTCCTGGTGGCGCTGGGATTTTACCCGAGTCAGCCCTCCCTAATTCCTGTGGGCCTGGCTTTGTCTCCGCCAATGCTGTGAAGCAAGAAAGGAAAGGCCGGATCCCAGGACTAACCATCTCTTCCCAGGATGAGACAGAGCTGGCAAAAGGGGGCATGGGTTGTGTACTTGTTACTCCACCCCGAGAAGACTGTGGCTGCTCTTGTGCCCATATCTTCAAGGCTTTACTCTCAGAAAGTTCTTTGCAGCCCTGGTGGAAATGCCCGTCCGCGCAGAGGCTGGGAGGATGGGGACAGCAAATCGCTGGCCTGACAGCCACTGGAGAAATGTTTGTCATTGCTCGGGTGAGGAAAGGGATTTGGCAAACACGCGCCCACACAAGTGGCTGTGCTAGGGAGGATCTGCAGTGCACAATTTCTCGGTGGCTAATTTTAGCCTGGCTCAGATACTGAATTCCTAGCAAAGAGATGGCTCGTTGGAGTCATTAATTATTTTACTAACCACCTAGGCCACTGTCTGTACCAGACACTGCCTCATCCCTTGGGTATCCACACTGCTCTTCTCCGTCTCATGATTCCCACTCTGTCACTGGGGCAGGAGAGAGATGGTGACCCAGGAGTAAATGGGATCAGCCAGCTACAATGCATCAGAAAGAGGAGAAATATCAAATCCCCCTCCATCAGCACTGGGAGGGCATCCAAGAACCCACTTAGCCTCGTAAATTGCTCACTTCTCATCCCTGCAAGCAGGTTGCCTACAAACTGCTAGGAAAATGGTTGGAAAACGATTTTGGCTAATTGAATATGTCAGGGCCGTTACTGGATAGAGGCCAGGCCCTGGCCAATGGGTATCTGGGCCAGGCTGGGATGAGCTGTCTTTTGGGGGTTTTTCTATCTGCCAGTGTGTGGAGGGGAGGGGCTCTGTGGGGGCTTTCTCCAGAAGGAGACAGTCAAGTCATTTCCTAAAGGATGTTTTAATTAGCTGCTTTAACGGGCTGAGCACCATCATCCATTACCTTGATGGCTGTTTAATGCCCGGCTTGGGATTTGTGAGGACATTGGTTTTGTGCGTGAAGTTAACACGTGGGTTGTATCGCAGGTTGGTTTGTGAGGACAGAGCCCAAGGGTGCTAACCCGATGGATAATGAGCGCCTAGGGTCCCTCCCTCTGGCACATCTCAGGCCTGACGTACTCCAGCGGAAGGAGCTCCTGGCCATTGGTACAGTGCGGCACACAGGAACAAGGGAGAATGAATTCCAAGCAATAAGTACACGCTGAAGAACAAGGGACAGTTCCTTATGCAGCTTGCTCAGCGCTTTGAAGCACGTCTTCTCTGCTCTTCATCAGCGTGAAGGCAGGCAGCTGCCCGAAGCATGCAGAGAGAGTGACAGAAACGTCAGTGGGGAAAACACCTGAACCCCAGAAAAGCAAAGAGGAAAAGGCAACGGGGCACTTTATGGCCGAGGGAGCAAGGGCCCAGCTGCCACCCCTGCTTCAAAAAGCCCCATAGCCACGTGGCAAGGCATGCAACACAACTCCTGTAGCTGAATGCTGTAGAGGTAACGTCGGCAGGCGATTTGGGTCTACCCTAGTGGACTTGCTAAGACACCACTCCCATCAGACCCACGTCCTCACTGCACGCGACGAGACTGGGGAATTGAGGTATGATCCACAGCTACCAAAACGTCAGTGCTGAGGGGGGCTGTGACAGACGTGAAGCTCCTCTTTAGTCATTTATGGATGTTGTAGGTACCGGGCTGTTCACGGTATGAATAGATTGGTTTGATTTAATAGGGGGCTGTAAGAAAAGATGTTGGAAGGAAACAGGATGGCTCGAGCCATAGGACCGGGCATGAAAAAGCCAGCACACACTGGAGATCAAAAGGGCTACAGCGTTTGAAACAGGGACACACTCGAGAGGAAGGAGCTGTTTTGAGAGGGGGGGGGGGGATGACACAGAAATCCTGCTGGGGTGTCTGAAGAAGTCAGGCTTGCCTGCGTTACTCTCGGGGTCATTAAGATAGAAAGGTGGTGCGTTGTTTTCAGAAGCCTTTCTTCTCAAATTGCTTTGTCCGTACTGGTAAAACAAACAGAACTTTTGGTTTAAGAACAACGTCTGGTCACTGGATCACCCAGAGCAGAACCGCAAGTGTCAAACCCAGCTGGCCCTGCTGGCTAAGCCCAGCGGCTACGCAGGAGTGGGAGAACTGCAGAATCCCACCCCGGGTTAGGCACAGAGACGAGGCTGACCCCGGAGGGGGCACTCCTGTGGTATGTCTCCACTGCAGCTGGCGGCCTGCCTCCCCGCCCAGGAGGAGATGTTAGCTCTTCCCAAGCTAGAGTGCTAAAAATAGCCGTGTGGCTAGTGTGGCACAGGCCGGCTGCCCCAATACTTCGCTCGTTCCAGCACCTGGGCCAGGCTGGCCGCACAGCTGTGTTTTGCAAGCTAGTGCATGTGTGCCCAGCCTGGTTGGGGGACACCTCCGGCAGCAATGCGGACCTTTAGTTGCGGGGGCAATTCAGGAATGTAAAGCAGCTGCCAGGCTGGGAAAACATAATCCCCAGGTGGCCGGCCGGGTGTGTGAGAGGAGAGCTGCAGAACTCGCCCCCACCCTGGAGGGCATTGGCTGCTTCCCATCCGCAGGACAATCTTGTGATCAGGCACCGGTTCCTCTGTGACTCACCATGGCACCATGACAGCAACCAACTTTGCTGGTGTAGGCCGGGCCTGGGGGGCTGAGTGTGGGCGTTGGTGATGGGGTGCGGGGTGCATGTGTCAGTCGGTGTTCACCGTATCAAGGCTTCTGTGCGGCTGTGTAGCAATCGTCCGGAAAACACGCACAGCCCTAGTGACCCGGAATCGCTGAGATTTTGACCGGGGATCCTTTTCACCTGGCTGAGAGAGCGAGCTCTGTCGGGGCTTCCTAGGTCACTTGAATTGTCTTGCCTTGCGTGGCTGCTTGTATCTCGTGGCCAGCCATGCTGTGCACAGGCGTGGGGCCTTAGCTGTGGTGTCCCGATAACAATCTAGATGCACTCTGTGCAGCAAACCCAAGCTGGGTGTCGCTCTCCTGACTTGAAGTGACACCGTGCGTGCGTTGGGCTCTGCTTCTGCATTGCAGAGCTCCAGCTGCTTGGTCTGAGCGCAAAGTCTTACTTGGCTTTATGTGATGGATGGGCTCGTGGCTGCTTTGGGAGCTGGAGCGCGTGTTAATGACATAATTAAGAGATGCAGAACACAGAGGAGATTTTGCTGACTCGGTGTCAGGTTCAGAGCCCAGCCCTCAGGGATTCCTGCCTCTGCTTCAGAAACAGGCTTTGCTCTGTTAGTTTGCAATCCCTGACTTTTCTGTAGGACTTTCCCCCCCTCCACGAGCACATAGGCTGCTGGCCTGTCCCCTCAGCCCAGGAAGAGGGACACCACACTCCGAAGCTGGGTCAGGCTCTTTTCTCAGGGTTTCTGCTTTATTTCTTGCACGTAAAACTAACTCAGTGTCTCAACTTTTCCTTCCCTCTAAGCCAGGGCTTTCTGCAGGGGCCTCTCCATTGCCTACGGCTTTCCACTCTCCAGACCTATTCCCTCAGAGTCATCCCGTGTCCTCACCCCTCCCCCAGGAGCCAGCCTCCTTCCTAGACCAGGGGCACCTCCACCTCAACCTAGGGGCTTCTTCACTCCTAGTAGACCTCTGTCCCCCCAGTCTTGGGTTTTGGGACACAGCAGGCTTACTTCCGGAGTCTTTGAGCACCCAAAACTGGACTTTGCATCTGGTTCATGACTTAGAGTCTTGCATCTTTCCCGGTATTCTTAAAAAACTGCAGAGGAACTTTTTTTATTGGGCCCCCTTTTCCTTGGATTCTTGATCGATGTTCCAAGGAAAATTTTGTTACTTTAAGGCCTCCAAGTTTTCTGTATAAACAGCTCCTTTCACCGGTCCAGTCTTCACAGTTCATAGACCTTCCATGTTACGCATAATCCATCTTTATGCTTGTTAATTATAAATAAATTCCTATTTAATCCACAGTGCCCTGAGAGAATTCTAAATAAAGCCACTTCACGCCTCCTCCCAGAGCCTTGGATGATGGCCACGTTTTCAATTCATAGGCATGCTGTTTGGAATTTTTACCCTTCGTTTCATTTGCCCCCTGTTTTGGCCATTTTCTTACCGCTGTTTTCTTTCCTGCTGCCCAGGATGTTCCAGGGATACTTTTAAGTCAGTTCATTCTACATTTGCACGGATCTTCAATATGGTTCCCCCCAAGCGAACTTGTTATCAAATGTCAGACCTGGAAAATGACAGTCGGAGCCTATTTCTCGGTTGGTCATAGATACAACTTTCTATCTCTTTGGTTGTCCTTGTTGTGATGGTCATCCCCTTACTTTTGTCTCTGGAGAATCTGAAACCCCACCTATTTCCCCGTTCGGCACATCTCTTCAGTGTCTTGCTTCTTTTGGCGGCACTTTTAAGGTTTCTGCTTTTGGTTCAGGTGACACAGTCGTCCGGAAATAACATGAGCCCCATTCCTGTACTGCCCTCCTTCCAGAGATCATTTAGCATGATGTTAAAGAGGGTAGGGCTAATTTACACTCCGTGGGGAGTTCCATTTGCAATTGAATATCCGTTGGAAAGAGCTGTCCCTATTTGGACTTATGTAGTTCTTTTGCGCAAGTCGGCTTTACCCATGTGTACATTCTTCCTAGCATACCCATGGAGGCCACTTGATGAAGTTGTCCCTCTCTCTAGAACACATCGTGGGCTTTTTCTCTGTCCAGGAAGGTTACTGTAATGAATTCTTTGGTTCTCATGCTTTTTTGGCTTCTGTCTCCATTCTCTAGCCTTACATCGGCATCAGTCGCACTCCTACCTCTTCTCAATCCACTTTGGGTTTCATGTACGAACCTTTTCCTTTCTAGGTGTGCTTTTCACCTGTGACCATTCTTTACATGGTTTTACCTAGGCCAGCTGCCCTCACAGCATATTTGTGCCTCAGCTCAATTTACCGGGTTGCGTCTCAGGGACTATAGTTGCATATTTCCCACCCTTCGGTAATTCGCCTTTTCTCTATTATAATGTTCCATCATTTTAGTATCACGCTCAAGTTTTTCACCCAGGTGTTTAAGCATTTCAGAGCTTATCCCGTCCTCGCCTGCTGTGCTTCTTTTGCTCATGGTCACTTTATGGAGTTCCCATGTACGAAAGTTTTAATTTAAAATCATATCCACGTCCTCCTCCCACCTCTTCACCATCTCAGCTACCTTTAATGAATGTTCTTTCCCGAAGTTCTAGCCTCTGATCCTCATCATTTACTGACTTTTTGAAACCCGGTGGCCAGAACCACCATTTCTTCTTTGTTGGAGCTTATTATTCTATGCCCCGCAACTGCAAGGCTTTCTGTCACGTGGCTTTTACTCTATATTCTGTTCATTTCCCCCTGCGGTACTGGCATCTTTACTTTCCTGCAATATGTTCTCCAGCTTTCTCTTTCTATTATAGGCCTTTATGCAACTGCCTTACCTTTTAATATTTCATTACGTCCTCACTAGTTAAGGATTTTGTGTGTGTCTTGTATGCCTTATTCCTTTTCCTAATTACCATTTCACATTCCGGGGTCCACCATGGAATACTTTTCCTATCTTTAAGTAGTGTTGATATCCTAGGAATAGCTAGTCTGGCTGTCTTTGATTCCCTTAGTAACGTTCTTTCAGAATGCCGTAATACCTTCATTTATACAGAGCTCATTCACATAGTCCTCATTTTTGTTTCAAAGGTGTTTCCAGTTTGCTTTTTTGTGATTCCAAATGGGAATATTATCGTCTTTAGTATTTCCTTTTCCTTGCTAAGTAAGTAATGTCGGGACTACCCATTCCCTCCTCTCTGCACGTTTCCCAACTGCATTCGCTTGCTAGGGTGCTAGAAACTATTCCCAGATCCAGCCATGAGACGCTTCCATTGGCTGTATTGAACTTGGTAGATGTGCCATCATTTAATGTTACTAAATTCTTCTCAAAGAATTGCTTTAAGTATTTTCCATTTTTATCATTTTTCTTATTTCCCCACAATCTGTTGTCACTATTCAGATCACCGCACGTCATGTGCCCATTTGTTATCTGCAGTTAATGCCTCTACTTCCTGCATGGGCTATAAACACTGAAATCTTGGAGACAATTGTTTTGTATTGGCATCTCAATAGCATTACACTCCATTTTTAGCTTTCTAACCTCTACTTCATGGTAGTTTAGGCTCTCCTTACCAAAGGTGCAGACATCCACACCCTTTTCTCTTTCTCTAGATATGCCATAACATGAGATTTTATGGTCTAGTTTTTTTATTAGCCAAGTCCCTTGTGTGCATATTGTATCAGGCTTTATTTTCATATCAATATTTTTTTTTAGTTCCTGCCTATTCACTGTTAGGTTATGGACATTCCAGATGAGCTGTGTTTTCCTCCACAGCTGCAACGTTTTTGTTCTGTGCCTTCCTCACAATTATCGTCTGGCAATGGTTTACCTCCACACTTACTGCACCACTTTTTCCTTTGCAATCTGTGTTGCTTTTGACACCTGTAGCATCTCATAGGAGGAGGAATATAGGGCTTAATCTAGAACATCTGCTACCTTAAAGATGCCCTATCTGGTAGCATCCTTCCTTGAAATGGGACCAGCACAGCTGTCAAGCACTTGCTATCACCTCTTCTGCTAAATTAGCCTCGGAGCAGTTCTCACCTTATCTTCATGTCTGTCTTGCTTTACGTCCTCTTCAGATATTTCAGCGGCATCCCTTAGACTAGCACTGGTGTTTCTCTGAGGAATCTGGGCAGCTGACAGTTTATTTTTATTGTACTTAACACCCTCGTTTTAAGGAGCTTCCCTGCTCATTCTTTATTTTTACATGCCGTTAACAAGTCCCTGCCAGGCAGTGTGTTAGCTCTGAGTAGATCTTCAGCACTTTGGGGATTCACTCTGCAGTCCTCAGGGTGTTGATATCCCCTATCTCTATGTCCTTACCTTGGCATTTGACTATTACGTCATTTTCCCCATTTCCCTTTCCTGCCCTTCTACTCGCTGGCTCTTCTGGTTTCAGAGAATCTACTCTTTTCTTTGTTTGCATCCCATCTTCCGCCATGCTTTCCCTAGCTTCATTGTTAACCTGGGTTCGGTATTTATTATTTCCTCCATCTCACACTGCCTCGCCAAAGCGTCAGCCAGCCCCCCTGAGCCCTGTCACAGACCCTCTCTCCCCAGCCTTGCCTCAAACAGCTGCACTTGCTGTCTTTTATAACCACCCCACCCCAGCTGTTCGGTCTCTGCTGGGAAGTAGCTGATCCGTCATTGGTGAGGCTGGGCCCAACTCTCCTTAAAGAGCCAGCTGCCCTGTGCTCACACTTCACAAGCTGTGGCGTGCCGCTGGAGCTTGCAGTGGAGCGTGCCGGCTTCAGAGAGTCCAGCACCAAGCCTGAGTGCATCCGTCCAGCAAAGCTACCGTGCTGTGGGACTCTGTGGGCTAGCCAGCCTTCCGGGTGCGGGGCCAGGCTCGTCTTTTCTGCCACGCAGTTGCTTGACCTTGGACTATGCCTGTGGAGATTATTTTCTGGCTGTTAGGATGGGCTGGGGGAGGGATTTGTTGGTGCCCAGGGCCAGCTGTGCAGCTGCAGCCTCACAGAGGTGCATGGCATTCTGCAGACGGGACGGGCTCCTGCCCTGAGGGGCTTCCACCCTGCCGGCTGCATTGTAGCCGAGGGGTGCAGACAAGGCGTTCGGGGTGTTGGAAGGCTGAAGGCTCCAGGCCATGAGGCTCTGTAATTGCCGACTGAAGCGGAGGGGTGTGCAGTTCGCGCACTAGGCCCAGCTCGTTTCTCTGCTCTACCACCGGCTTTCTGTGTGACCTTGGACAAGTCGATCAGTCCGTGCGGTGGGGAGCAGCGCAGAGGCTGCCAGGCAGGGGGACTGGGAGGAGAAATCCATGACGGGGTGTGCGGCGCTCAGAGAGCGTGGTGCCGGCCTTGAGCATTCCCCTTGCCTTTGGGGTGAAGGGCTTTAGATTCAAGAGTTGCTATTATTTGTCACGTGCATACGTGTGAGGAAGCAAAGGGCCGAGAGCAGGGGTGGAGGCCACGGTGGCTGGAGGATGCATAGACCGTGTGGGAGTGGGAAGTGGCGTGGGGGGCAGATGGGAGGTTGGGAACGGAAATCAGGGGTGGACGATGGTGCCGGAAAGCTGGATAAAATCAGCACGACGGAGCTGGCTGGTGGCTTTTGCTTCACATATGTAACGTGCTGGCGAAATGGAGCCGAACAATCGCTTTGCCTCGCCTCCTGCACGGCCAGCTGTGGGCAGGGAGAGCAAAACTTCACAACCAGGGAGAGGGGAGCTGCAACTTTGAAGGAACACCAGAGCCAGCCTCTGCACAGGGGCGATGGGTTCTTAGCTGGCCCCATGGTTACGACCCCAGGGTCGGCAGGCAGCCCGTGAGCCGCAGGGCGCAGACTGCGGCAGAGCCGCCCCAATCCGTGTGTGTTGGGGCGTCGGAACCGGGCCCCTCCTCGCCTTTGGTTCTGATGGGCGAGGCCCTGGCACTTGGCTTAGCATCCATCCATCCTCCCCCAGGGCCTGGCTCTGGCCGGGGCCTGCTGGCTGACCCCGGGCAAGTCCCGGAGCCGCTCCGTGCCTCAGTTTCCCCCCTGCAAAGGGGGTAGCGCTATAGCTGCCTTCCTCAAGGGGATCTGAGAGCGATGGGGGAGAGCGGGGTGGGCCCCCAGCGGGCCGGGCCCTGCCTCCGCTCCGCAGCCAAGCCCGAGGGCGCCCCCGCCCAGGGCCACGGGGACGGGCCGGCCGCGGAGCCAGGCTGGGGGGAGCCTCGGGGCCGGCCCCGCCTGCTCGGCCGGGGGAGGCGGGTCTGAGCCGGAGAGGGCCGGGCCCGGCCGCGACGTCAGGGCCCCGGCCGGGCTGCGGAGCGGAAGCTGCGAGCCCGGGGCAGAGAGAACTTTCCGCGGGCCGCGCTGCTCCGCCGCCGCCCGTCCCCGGGGCCGCGGGGCGCCGATCCCCAGCCGCCATGTGGGAGCCGGCGGAGTTCGAGCGGCACTGGCGGGCCGAGTTCCCCGGGGAGCCGGCGCCCCGCATGCGGCTGTGCTCGGCGCAGGACATGCAGCGGGAGCTGGAGCGCTGCCGGCGGAGCCTGAGGCGGCTGCAGCAGGCGCTGGCCGAGGAGAAATTCAAAGTCGTTTACCTGGAGGCGGCGCTGGCCCGGGGCCCCGCGGCCCCCCTCCCGGCCTCGCCCCCTGGCCAGAGGGGCGCAGCGGAGGGCGCGGACGCCGTCCAGCACCAGCCGGCCCTGGGGCCCCCCTCTGGAGGGCAGCCAGCGGGCGGGAGCCCCGAGCAGGGGCCAGATGCCCCAGCCGGGCACCCCCTGGGCCAGGCCCAGGGCAACAAGACCCCCGTGCCCGCCCACCGGGAAGCCCACGGCAGCGAGTCCTCCATTGGGGCCCCCCACAGCAGCGAGCCCCCTGTCCCCATCCCCGCCCAGGCCCACGGCAGCGATCCCCCCCCTGGGCACCACCCCCATGGAAGTGAGGCCCCCGTCCCCGGGGAAGCCCATAGCAGCGAGACCCCCACTGGGCACCCCCACAGCAGCAAGCCCCCAGTCCCCATCCCTCGCCAGACCCATGGCAGTGAGCCCCCTCCTAGGCCCCCCCACGGCAGCAAGCCCCCAGTGCCCATCGCTGGCCAGGCCCGTGGCAGCGAGGCCCCCGCCCAGCAACCGCCTTGCTCGGCTGAGGCCCATAGCGGGCACCCCCATGGCCCCATGCCCGTCTTTAGGGAGATCCGTGGCCGGCGGCCCCATGCCCCGAGGGAGGGCATCCAGGACCACGACTACGAGGAGGTGGATCTGAGTGAGAAATTGCTCCTGAACCCCGTGTTCTCAGGCTTCAGGATCCTGCCCCGGGGGCCCGGGGAGGAGCCGGACAGGCCACACCGCTGGTTCCATGCCCTGGGGAGCAAGTGGGCCAAGCGCAGCCGGGACACGGACTCGCTGGACGGAACGGATGGGCGCAGCTCCCCCGTGCAGCACGAGGAGCCGCAGCCGCAACTGTGGAAACAAAAGCGACACCTGGATGTGCCTGGCAGGGACTCCTCAGGCTGCAGCTCCCCGGAGAGAGGCAGCGACTGCAGCTTCAACAGCTCCGACCACGAGGACGGCTTCTCAGCAGGTAGGTGCATGGCACCCCTTGCCTCTGCGTGGCACGTCCTCTCACCCTCCCTGTCCGCTCCGCCCTGCCATTCATCCCCCTGAGGAGGGGTGCAGGCGGGGCCAGGCTGTCTGTGCAGCCAGCATCTGTGGTTGGGAAGTGAGCGCAGGTCGTGGCATTGCTCGGTGTGGAGGGGGTGGCCCGGGGGGGTGGTGTTACAGTGCAGTCACATGAGGGCAGTTTGCGGTGGGGAGCTAGTCTTTGGTAGGTTGTGGGAGAAAGGATGGCACCTAAAGAGCCCTTGTTGTGGACCAGGCCTGTTGTGCTAGGCGCTCTACAAACAGAGCAAAAAGACCGCCCCTGCCCCAGAGAGTTTACAATCCAAGTCCAAGACAAGAGGTGACACATGAGGGAGTACAAGGAGTCGGTGCTAGTCAACATGGTTGGCTGGGATCTCAGCACAAATCTGTGTGTCTTCTAAATATGTAAGGGTCATTGCCCCAGACTACCACTAGCTGCTGGCCCCGTGTTACCGCCAGAATCGCTGCAAAGCTGAGCTGCAGAGATGTCACTGGGGGTTTGACAAAATCTCCCTTATTAGATCACCCAGGCGTTCCCTGTATCTTCACCTCCTTCCACTCTGCAAAGAGCACGTACAATAGGGTGCTTTCTGGATCAGTGCACTCCTCAGTACTGTCAAAAGGGGGCTGTTTCGTCTACAGGTGACATTAATTCCTTTCGCTCCTGTAGTTGTGAAGATGGTAACCGGTAACGTCATTTTAATAGCACAGACTCCCCAAACCCTTGACTGTTAAGATCCTCTGGGCTCCTTTCTGTCACGGAGCTGCATTCTGCCTTTCCACCAGGGGCCTGTGCCCTTCCTACATGCACAGGAATAAGGTAAGACTGGCATCGTGTCTGAGGGGCCTGGATTATTATGTAGCAGTGGCAGCGTTAGGCATAAATACTCCTTTTGCGGTCACGTTCCTGACCTGTGCGTGCTGAGCGCTGGGAATCACTTTGGCGCAAACACACCTAGGCTCACTGCTTGCGGGCTTAGCTCCTTGTTCAAAGATCACTTGTTACGGAGCATTTTATAGTAAAGTATGTGAGTAATTGCCAAGGGAAGGTACCTTTAAACCTGGTGGTGATTGTGTGAGAGCTGTGACCACAGAAGGCTTTTAACCGGTTAATAGAGAGGTTGAAGGGTGGCTGCTCTGCGCCTTAGCGTGACGAGTGACAGATGTTTAAATATTGAACCTGTATTTCTCCTAGTGCATTTGGCATAATGTTAGTTTGTAAGTTTAAAGTAGATGATCTTACTAGACATCTTACAGTTAAAGATGCAGTTGGCTAATTCTGTGTCATGTTGCCCTATTTCTTTGCTAGATCTGTTATTCCAGAAGCCTTGAAGTTCTCACTGTGCCTGTCAATGTGCTTTAATCCTGGTTTAGCATGACTGTGACAGTTAAAGGAACATAATTTACTCAACTTTGTCCTTGTTGATTCATTCTGGCTGCGTTGAACTCATTTGTTTTTGTTGGCATCTTTGTTTTTTAATGCTTTTGGCTGTAGTCTGCTGTTGTAAGATTGTCAGGGCTCTTGTGTAGGCATGGTTTGTTACTATTGCTTTAAATAAACTTCATGTCATTAACTCCGTTCTACGATGGGAGTCCATCTCTAATGTGTGAGCCGTCTGGCAGGTGGCGTTTACTCCCAAAGCACTGGAGCAGTGTCCTGGTCCTAATTTCACGAACAGTCTGCAGCTTTTAATGGCTTGCTTCTTCCACTTCCACATCTGTCCCCTTCTGCCTCGAACCTGACTCCTTCCCCGCCTTTGGAGAATGCCTTCTGCGGCCCCCATCTAAAAGGGCTGGAAAATCAGTGTCCATAACTAAGAGCTCCTTGGCTAGGAGACGGCGCACTTGTGTGAGTGTATGCGTGTGGGTCACCCCTCTACAGTGCTTAGCGTTTAATCCTCGGGCTCATCTCCAGGTTTTGATGAGTTAATTGGAACTTTTTGGTGAGCTGATCAGCAGATCGACAGCTGGCCTGTGTGTCAGAAAACCTCTTCAACTGGCGTGTGGTCTGTGTGCTGGGCCCTCAAACTTTCGAAATACTGAGGACTGTGCAATAAGCTACTCTTGAGGTGGGAGGCACCAACGCACATTTGGATGTTCTAAAAAGGGATTTCCTCCAATCAGGGTTGGTAACTTGGGGTTCAAGGACAGCCCAGCCCTTCCTGTTTCCATGTGAGCAAACTGAATGTTATGCAGTCAATTGTGTGTGGTTCTCTCAGGCAAAGACCTTCACAGCCCAAGGTCCTGTTTACTCTTAAAGATCTCATGGCCCTTTCTTTGTAATGGAAGGGGTATGTTCCATTGCTCTTAGCCAAAACATCTCCTCCTTCCTTCACGCCCCAAAGAGTTGGCTGCGGTCTGATTGCTGCCTTTCAAATGGTTGCATTTCAGTGTGGTGTGAATTGTTTCCTCTCTGCTTATGGTTTGCAAAGCCCTTGGTTGAAAGGGACGGTATGATGTCAGAGGATTATGAACGCCTCCCAGGTTTGTCCGGAATGTTTCCTTACTGTATCAGCCATTTCCTTTGTCACACACAGTAGGGCCGTTGACAGTGATGCGCTCAGTCTAGAGAGAGTGACATTGAAAAGCAGAAGCTGAGAGCGCAATAAATCTGGATGTCTAGGTCCTCTTTTCACTTACAGATGATCAGTTTAGTGCTCTCCACTTCTTCTTTAGGGAACTCTGCTGTCTTCTCTTTGTGTTTTTGCCCGCACTGAAAATTCCAGACACTCATGCAGTTCCGTTCTAGCACTGGTGATCCAACCGGTATCATCTGTAACTTGGTTAATGCTAGCCTTGGCTTGGCAGCCCTCATTATTTTAATGCAAAGCTCTGGGCTTAATGCAGCTCTGCTTTAATATCTGTGCTTGGTGGATATGAGCACAGTAAATCTGCAGCCAGCCTGCCAATATGAATTCACAGGAATACATCCCTGTGGTGTAAGTCAGTTCTTGAGTGCTGCCTGGCTGGGAAGAAAGGAGTCTATAAGAAGAAGCTTTTGAGAGAAACAACTTCTGTTGGACTAGATGATCTTTGTGGACCCTTTCGGAAGATACAAGCTTTTGAGCTTCACAGAACTGAGGAAGAACTCTGGCGAAGCTTGAAAGCTTGTACTTCCCACCACCAGGAGTTGGTTCAGTAAAAGACACTACCTCCTGCACCTTGCGTCTGTCATCTCCTGGGCCCAACATGGCTATCACAACACGGCAAACAGTGGAAGAAGCTTTGGCCAGTCTTGTCTTTGTGGAGGAGATTAACCACAAACTAATTTAAATGAGGATGTCTCCAAAATGTCTCTAGTTGCAGCTGTCGCTTGGGTGTAATGCACGTGATGGTCATATGATTGACTTCAGTATCTTGGATATCACATGCCAGCTCAGACGGGGCTGACTGACAAGATCCTAGTGTCAGCAAACAGATGTTAGAACAAGAGGTAACAGGGGTCAGATTTGCCCTCATCTCTGTGCCGTCTGTATCTCTACCCGCCCTGAACCTTTCTCCTCCACCCATCAGTGCGGTGAAAGAAACAGCTGCCTTCACAGCTGATTCTGGGCCTGGCATCGTACAGCCAACAGCTGATTTGGGTGCAGTGTAGGGTGTTGGCTCTCACCCTGCCCTGGGTGAGGCTGAGTGGCGTGCGTGGAATGGCAGTGCTGCAGTTGGTCTGACAGGGACGCACTTCTGCTTTGAGAAGACCTCTTCTCCGTTCGTTAGAGGGACACCCTGTAACTGAACGAGGCTCCAAAGTGAGGCCAAGTGCCCTGCGCTGTAGCCACGGGAGAACGGGATTATTTCCTGATTCAAAAGTGCTTCCCTGTGCTATCATCCTCTGATCGCCTGGAAGGGGCGGTCTCCTGGGGGTGAGACTGACCATGAAAAATGGGGAAACAAGCTGCGAGACGCTCCCTGCAAACAGGTGCCTCTGAGATCCCATTAAAAGAGCCCTTTGTATGATGCCCACCCTCTCCATGCTGGGAGGAAATGGCACCGTGTGTGTAGTGAGCAGTGGATGGTGCCTACAGCACACCGTTGTCCGTGTCTCTGCTTGTGACACCTTTGGGAATGCCCTCCAACCCTTTGTGATCCACTCTGCCACCAAGCGACGGGCATGACAGCGTGGCTAGGTTCGCTGTGGGTAGGGGTGTGTCTTGGGTACAATCTCTCTGTGGGGGATGCTGCGTGCACGGCATGAGCCGCAGGCTTCTTAACATTTCTGTTCTTGAAACAAAATCCCTCCCCAACGCCTCACCTTGCTCTGGAGAAGCTGCAACGGGTGGGGGGGCCGTGACAATAGTTTGAATAGTCCAGGATGGTGCTGGCTGGAGTATCCCGTTACAGCCGTATCCCGCAGCTGCTGGCCAGGCAGTAAGCTGAACCTACAGCCCTCTGTCTAGCTGGAATTACAGTTTCTGTAATGGAAACCTTTTGCCCTTCGATCACATGGCCTGCCGCTCACCGGCCTGCAGAGCTGCACCGGCTTTGGCAACATCTCAAACTCCAGCCCGAGGCCCCGCTGACCGCAGCGAAGGCTGCAAGCTTCGGAGCCCTGTGGCGCCTGACAGCGCTTGCGTTTGCGCAGGGCATGCTGCGAGATGGCAGACGCGCGCCACACCGCTCTCTTTGGTGATGGGCGAGTCTCTAACAACCCTCTCTTCCGCAGTGCGGCTGAAGAGCTTTGTGTGTCGTGCGCCATGGTTTGTGGTGCCTGCTGCTGAATGCAGCGTGTGCGGGCTGAGAATAGGCCTACACACAGTCGTTAGAATAGACGTGACGCCCCTGCTCGGCCCCATGGAACTTTCCACCACCAGGGGAGAGCTCAAGCCGTGCAGGAACCAGAGCGTCCAAGGGGCCGGTCCCAGACTGTGCAACAAACTCCCCAGGGCCATCCCAAACCTGCCCACCCCCTGCTGCGTGTGCCAGGCACCCTGCTCCAACTGGCCTTCTCTGGCACAAACCCAGAGCTGCCTGGCCGTACAGGGAGAGGAGGAACCGGCCACTCTGCTGCTCGCCCAGCTCTCTCCCTGGGGTGGGGAAGAAAGAGTAATTCCCATGTGATATGCCAGTCCCGTGACACTGTTTAATGCAGGACTGAGGTGCTCACATTGCATGATGAGGGCGGTTTAGGAACCTGTGTGGCGTAGAATAGGTGGCAAACGTTACTGTCTGCGTAGAAGGGGGCAGCTCTAGTTCTTTGGTCCCCTCTTGACAGAGATGCAACTCTTTCCCCTAGCTTGGCCCCCCGGCTCCAAATCCTGTGTGTGCGCAGCAGTGTGTGCATTGCTCGCTGGGGTGTGAGGATCATTCGGGAAATGAGCCGGTTCCTCGGTTGCTGGGCATTGCAGATGTTCGCTTTGGCCAGGCCTGCACTGTGTGTCTCAGGGAGGGCTGGTGACAGCGCAGGTTTCCGAGCACAGGCAGGCTGTCCCAGCCGATGTATTTCATTGTTTGACCCGAGTTGTGAAATTTCTCTCTTCCTCTAGCAGAGGACAACACTCAGCTCCTGTCTGCTCTGTGTGGACACTGGAAATCCCAGGGCCTTGGGGTTTTCCCCAGGGTCCTTGGCCAGAATGCCCTCTCTTGTCCCTGTCCTGCAGGATGTGGTGCACAGTTCAGCTGCTGCCCTGGGACAGCGGCGTCCAGCGGGCTCTGCCTGCGTTGCTCGCGAGGCACTTGCGGCTCAAAGATGGTTTTCAGGGCCAGAAGGGACGAGCACCTTACTTGCTCGATACTCTAAGGGGGAGATTCAGTCGCGACTGTAGCCCACCTCTCCGGTTCTCCCGATTGCTCCTTTGGTGGGAGGAGTAGGATCGGGTGTGTCTGGCCGCCAGGGCCTGCATGCGAGGGAGAGATCTGTGCAGGGGACTGGGTGGTTTGGGGGGCTGGTAGGGAAATAGGGAGGCTGCTGCAGCAAAGTGCACAGTGCCTGGTGATCCTGGTTGGCAGTGGCTGGTAGGGTGTGCGGGTGTGTTGGGTGGTTCTTGATTCCCTCGCTGTAGGGTCCTCGAACATAGGCCAGGGGCTGAAGAGATGGAACTGTCTCCCTCCACCCACTGAGCTAACTCTGCTTTGGACCTGACCTAACTGAACGGGGATGGACCATGTATAAATAGCCGCTCGCCCAGCCCAGTGTCAGCATGGAAAACCCCGTTCAGCCTGACACCACAGAAAGCTGTCGGAGGGCGGGAGGGCCTCATTGTGGTGCTGTGGTCGCCCGCTGTCCCTTCCCATTGTGAGCTCTGCCGCAGAACGTACGCCCGCCCCGCCAGCCCCTCGCGCAGTCTGGTGTCGCCGACCGGGCCCCCAGCCCCGTTAGTTGGATGTCCTCCCGCTTCGCAAGGCAGCCTCCGTCCCATAATGCCCCTGGCCCAAAGCAACGGCAAGGCTGTGGAGGGTCGGGGCGGTGGTCCTGTAGCGCACATGATCGCTGAAGGGAAGCAGAATTTCTCTTCGTTTGCATCGTACGTCCCAGCAGAGCCAGGGGTTCCAGGGTCTTCCCCCCGAAGATCCTTCCCTGGGATCTCATTTGTGTCTCTCTACTGCCCGGTCGGGCTCCTACTGGGCTAGGCCGGCCATTTTACCTTCCAGCTCAGCTGAGGCAGCGATGCTGCCTGCCAAGTTGGAGGGCCCGGTGTGCTGCCTACTGCGCCACGCACATCCCTGCCCTGCTGGAGCCCCAGCGGCTGGGGACATGGGCCTCCCACGTCCAGCAGTGCGGACAGGAGAACGCTTTTTGCCGCGGGGGTAGGGGAACCCGTTCCAGGGGCAGCGGTGTGGGGAGACTGTCCTCTTCCTCTGGTGACAGCCTGTCTCAGTGGGGCGCAGTGCCCCCCGGGAGTGGTCGCAGATCCCCCAGAGGCAGTTGTGTGGCAGCGGGGGAGTGGTGTGGACTGTCTGAAGGAACGCTTGGGCAGGAACGTCAGAATCTCGGAGAGTCACACCCAGTGGGTCTGCTTTATACAGCCCTAAGCTCCTGTTTCCTGGTTGCTAACCAGTGTGATTTACACATGCAGATTAATTAGCAGTGGCGTCTCAGACCTCTAGGCATTAAACTCAAAGCCAGAGGGTGGAGTGCGTTTAAACAAAGTACCAGAAATCCTCCGAAGGACCCAGTAGTGGAGGACGCAAAGGAGTAATTTCTTACAGCGAGCAGGGAGTTGGAATTGTTTCCTAATCTTTGTGCTCCGGTCAGGGGGTTTCTTGACGTGCACAAGTTAAATCTGAGACTTTTATTCGCAAACCAAAAGATTCCACCTTCATTTAACAGTCTGGTCAAGGTTGCAAAGTCAAAGCACGTTTCCCTATTGCTTCGCTCCCCGAAGCTAAGCAACGAATCGCTATCGACACTACATATCTTCCATTGCCCGGAATTTGCCCCTGCAAAAAACAACCACAATTTGCATGTGGCTGGCTTGCAGCACTGTGACAGCCACATGGCTTTCCCCGGTGGCTCCTCTCTTGTACTGCAGAACTGGAAGCCACCTTTACAAAGCTGTAGCCTCCCGCTCTTCCAGCTGTATAGGAAACCTTCCTCCGGTGCAGTGACCTCGGAGTCCGCAGACAACTGGAAACGGGTGCTGAGAGGGGTGAACTGCTCCTGTTTTGTCACGGGGGTGGGTAGTTAACCCAGAAGCCTGTTGATGTAGATTTAAATGTCAGCTTTGTTAGCGATGTCCCTGCTGATCAAAGCACACGAGAAAGAAGAGGGACAGTCGCTCTGTGGAGCTGTGCACGTCGGTCCGTGCCTGGTGCTCTGCTGTGACGCCGTCCGTGGGCAGGCCTCTGGAGGATGCAACTATTTTCTCAGTTCAGTGTTGCTCAGGCAGAGGTGTCAGAAAAAACCAAGTGGCGAGTGTATCCTCACCCCGGATGATCATGCGCAGCTGTTGTGGGCAGGATCCTCTGCCTATTACTCATCTGCCGCCCCCCTCCCGCCCCCCGGGCCATGACATCTGAGCCCAGGAGATTTCTCCTCCCAAGCCCCCTGCTATCATCCCTGCTGTACAGAAGGGGAACTGAAGCACGGAAGGGCTCAGTGACTGGCCCAGCGTCACCCCCAGAGTCTGGCAGAGCAGGGACTCGAACCCTGGTCTCTGATGCCAGTATCTCAGCCACTGGCCCATCCCTCCCTCGAGAGGCGGTGACACGGAAGAGCCCAGGGGGCTGCCTTCCTCTCTTGGGGGGTCATGACCGACGGCCCCTTTCAGGCTCTGCCTTCGTGTTTCTGCGGGAGCTATTGGAGCCCCCCCTTCTGTTCTCGGCTGGTCCAGACACAGCCCAAGGTCACAAGCCCAAGCGCAAGGATCGCGCTCATGGGTGCGCTGAGCCCTGTGCCGGTTCGGTGAAGCTCGGGGGAGCTGGCCGGTCCCTGCCTGCTTACGAGTGAGGCCGCGAGTTGAAACCCTGGTAACAGGTCGCTGGGGAAGGGCGCGGCCCCGCTGGCAGCGGTGGGTGGTGAAAGCAAACACTGCGCTGGGCCTGGCCTGCGCGCACTTGACTCTGGGGAGCTGGAGACGCTGGCAGCCAGTGAGTTTGCAGAGCTTCCCTGGCTGTTGACAAACGTGCATCTGGCAAAAGCAAACACCAGCTACATCCGTCAGCCATGCACGGCGCTCCTCGAGCGACTGGTGGGGTGCGTCGAACCAGCACAGCCAGTTTGTCGGGAGGAGGGGCAGAGTGTGTGTCTCGATCGCTTCCTGAACTCGGGCCGGGAGGGGAGGACTGGCCTCTTCTTGGCCTGCCCTGGAGACGGGCAGAGGAAGGATCTGTGCCTCAAGGCATCTGCCCCCAGGGCTAGTCAGGAAAGAGCAGCTCTGACTGTCAGTGTGGTTTGGAGAACATGAAGCGTGTTGGGATGGCTCTAGTAATTACATCCGCTTCCTTAATAGTCCCCTGTCCCAAACCACTGGGCAGCGTTGCTGGGTGCTGCTAAACAGCTGCTGCGTCTCAGCCCAGAGGTGGCTGCCTTTCTGTGGCGAGAAGGGATTTCTGTGTTAGCTTTTGGATCTCGGGGGCGCTGGTTCTCTAGATCTCCGCGCGTGCTCTGGCCCTGCCCCCGGACCAAGTCTGCCGTGTCCAGCACGCCAGGCGGCCCATCTCTGCTCGCGTCTGCAGGGCCGGCTGCAGTGCAGCTCGCTCAGCTTTGCTTGCACGTCAATGGGTGTCAGGTGAGAATGGGTGTATCTGGACACACCTACAGGCGCTTGCCCTGGTCTCTCTCCCATGTAGCACGTGCTTCCCCTTTTCCAGACTTCCCAGGAGCCCCTGGCATCGTGCTGGCTTCCCCTGCAATGGTGGTGACGACAGGACTGTGGGCTGGGCCAAGCTGTGCCCAGCAGCTCTTGAGCTCCTGTTTAGGGCCGAGCATTAGACTGGGCTTCTTGTCTTCCTGCGGCTCTGGGCGGGCTCTCGCTCTGCGCGGCTGCCCCGGCGCCCCTCTGCCACCCTGCAGACCCTGCGACTGATCCAGCTGGCCTCCCCTGGCTCCATGAATGGATCGCCCAGGAGAGGTCCCTGTGCTGGCTGGCAATGGGTGTGTCATGGGGGGCTCTGAGAAACAGGTCTGTTAGCGTCCCCCCGCCCCCCTTTCAGGTCTCCTAAATGCAGATGGTTCAGGCCTGGGCTGGTCCCAAGCCAGCTGAGCACGTGCTGGCCACAGGCAGCTCTGGGCCGAGGATGGGGATTTCCAGCCCCCTGAGCTGGGCTGCAGCGAGCGGGATGGGGCACGGGGCCAGCGCTGGGGCTTGCACAATGGCACCGAAATAGAAACGCGTGGGTTGGCCGGTAGTGGCTAAATGGCATTGAGCAAAACAAGGAGAGAGGGTGATGGGCTGGTCCCGGCCAGTGACTGTGTCCTGCAGCCTCACGTGCTGGAGTGACGGCACACGGGGCAGCCATGGCAGGGGGGCAGAGTCCCAGGGGCTGAGCAGCGTCCCCGGGGGGCCCCCAGGGCTCTAGGGGCTGGGCGGAGCCTGGCAGTGGAAGGCTTTGGGCGCTGTCTGCGTGAGGGCATGTTTGTTTCTACCTCCCATGGGGCTGCAGCAGCACGTGCATAGAGTGCCAGGGGCCAGGGCCGCTGGCACTCAATGGCGTATTAAACACAGCGTCCCTTAGCCCTGCTCAGAAAAGAGCTTTGGCGCACGATGCTCTAAGCCACCCTGCGCAGCCGGGCGGTCCTGTGGCTGTTGTACAGAGGAGGCCTAGTTTATACCATGGCGAGAGTCTCTGTCTGCAGAGAAGAGGGCTGTGTGTGCAGCCTGGGGGTGGTGGGAAAGTAGAGCGCTGCTCACTTGGGAAGCAGGGAACCACAGGGTGGGCGTGTCCCTGTAGCGCTGTCTGCGTCCTCCGCGGGGGCGAGGGTGCTGGATAAACAGGAAGAGCTGCAAGGGCATGGGGTGAGGGGGGTGTCACAGCTGAAGCGTGGAGGGGCTCAGGAAAACTATGCCTGGATCACACGCAGGGGATACGTGGTATGAAAATGTGTACCAGGCGTGGCTGGTGGAGCGTGTGTGCCGGAACGTGCTAAACGTATTCCGGCGAGATGCACGACTGGCCTGTTGCACCCCCAAGGCCCTGGTTCCTGGGTGTAGCTGGAACAGCCTGGGTACGACCTCCCTCCTACCGTTGCAGTGTCTGTCTGGAGCATGAGTGGGTATAAAAACGGCGCGGCCACACGGGGCCGTGTTTTACGGACGCCGTGTGAGCCCGAGGGGTGTTTGGAAGGGGAGGCTGGCAGCGGGGCGGGGCTGACGCTGGAAGTCCCTGTTCTACCCAGAATGGTTTAGCACGCACTGGCGGTGCCACCTCAGTGGCCAGCCCGGCGCTGTGCCCCGTTGTGCTGGGTGCTGTACACACGGGGGACAGAATGAAGGCAGCAACAGGCATGCTCACACCCCGCAGGGCCCTGGCTCCCCCCCACTGTCTCAGCAAGTGAAATGCAAAAGCCCTTTGCAGCTCTGACAGACCCACGGGGCCTGTGCTGCTCTGTGCAGCCTGCCGCAGGGTCCGACGCGCCTCCCCTCTCGCTGGGGCACGTTCTGAGTCTTGCCGCCTCTGGGCGCACGTGAGATGCACCTGGAGCCAGCCGTCCCTGTCTGTGGCTCACTTGCTCTGTGCAAGAAGTGAATGGTTTCCTGCCGCAAACGGGGAGCCGTGTGCAGCCCGCACGCAGCCGAGGTCGTGCTGGTGCCGGCTGGAACGCAGGCTGGAGTTCAGTGCTGCTGCATGTACAGGCCTGCGCTCGCCCAGCTGCCCCCTCCCCTGCCACGTGCAATATCCTGCCCCTCTGCACCCCCCCCACTGGCTCCCAGTCCCGCCCAAGTCTGGTGTCCTGCCCCTCCCCCCTGCCCACTCAGTGCTGGTTTGGGCTGTACACGGGAGGAGTCCGTGGGTTTGCTGCTCTGTGTTGTGGGCACTGTTCCCAGGGGCTTGGGAACTCTCCGGGGGACCCCCAAGAGTCCCAGCTCTGTCCCCGGGGAGCTGGTCTCCCCCACTGTGGAGCAAGTGGTGGAACGGCTCCAGAGCAGGTTCCCCAGAGGCGCCGCCGACGCGCTGTCACGTCCCAGCTGCCCTGGCCAGGGAGGCCTGGCTGGCTGGATCAGACCTGAGGTCCCGCGCGGTGGGTGTCCGGTCTCTGCCGGTGGCCCTAGCTGCGTGCCAGAGATGCCTGCCTGGACCGGGAAGGAGGCGGTGCGGGGCCTACGCAGCGCTAGCCGTCCCTTTGCTCTGCCCCTGGGCTCTGAGTGGCGCAGTCAGAAGCTGCCCCGTGCTCCCTACAGGGGCCAGCGACGAGGCCCCTGGAGAGCACGGTCGGGGGGGCTGAGGTGGCTGCAGCAGGCTGTAAGCCCCCGTGGCTGTGCGAGGGGCTGGGGAGGAGAAGGTCTCTCGTGGTGACTCCGACCAGGGTGGGAGTGGATGGCACAGGGCCCCCTGTGCGGGGCGTGGGCAGCAAGGCCAGTGGCGGGCGCTGGGTGCCGGGGGCGGGGCGGGCAGGCGGGGAGCTCAGAGGCGACGGAAGCGCTGGCGTGGGCTGGGAGAGCCGCCCGCCCCTGTGGTGCAAGCACCTTGCACCTCTGCCCCAAACCCGCATGGCCGGAAGCTGCCCTTCATCGCCCTTGAGCTGGCTGGCCTAGAGTCCCCGCTGGGCCTGGAGCCGCGCCTGAGCCCGATCCCCGCCGGGGCGTCCGTGCTGCCGGCTGCGGTCCCTGGCAGGGTGCCGGGTGTTCTTGATGTCTCCCCTTCCCTCAGGCACCCCCGGGTGCTGGCCATTGGGCCGGGCCAGGTCCCTGCCTGGGCTAAGGCTTCCAGTCCCTCGTGGCTGGCTGGGCTGGCGGTTCTCAGCAGCTGAGTTTGTGCCCGCTGCGCCCGGTTCTGCATCGCTGGGATTAGGCCACACGGTGGAGCTCAGGCACTCGCCGAGGCTGCAGTACGGACTTCCCGGGGGGGGGCGCATCCTTAAAGCGGCGATGGGCTGGGTGTTTTCCTCATCTCCCAGGGAAAGGGCAGCTCGGATACCAGGAGCCTGCCGCTTGCCCGGCTGCTAGCGGGCAGGGCCTGTCCCACGGAGCTGGGGCTGCAGGCGAGAGGAAGAGACGAGCTGAACTGGGACGGGCGGCGGGAAAGGCCTCGGCACGAGGGAGGGGCTTTGCCTTGTGTCCTTTAGCCCCAGCGATGAAGGGCTGGTCCCTGAGCAGTTCACGGCCCAGGGTGGCCTGTGGCCCTGACAGACCTGGGCGTAACTTGCTGGCACGTGGCAGGGACTCTTTAAAGATCAGCCCCCTGCCCGCCCCCGGATCTCATCCCAGCGGGATGACGGTCGCTGTTTCTATGACGCTTTCACCCTGCGGGGGCCCCGGAGCACTTCACGCCCAGCGCTGGCAGAGTTTGTGAGCAGGCACAATAGGGAGAGCTGCGGCCACCTCTGGTGTGGGGCGTGGCGTGCCCGAGGCCTCACAGCAAGGGCAGGAGAACGCTCGTGCACTGGAGAGCGCGGGGGGCAGAACGGCGCAGCCTGAGCGGGAAGCCCCCAGCCCGCCGGGGTAATGGCCTGGTGGTGGCTGACAATAGAAGGGCTCGTCTCTGCTCTGAGCGTAGGCAGTTCTGCGACTTCGATTGAGCCCCTCCTCTGGGCACAGCTCGTTGTTGCCTGTGGGTGCCCAGGGCAGGTTCTCCTTCCTCTCGGCTGGCCCGCACCTCAGCCCCGGCCCCGAGGTCCTGGGCTGGCCAGGACCGTGACGCTGCAGCGTATCGTGTGCGGTGGGGGGAGACACTGTTTGCATGGCCGTGGCATCCGGTGGGGGGACCCACAGGCCTCTGTCATGCTCTGTGTACGAAGGGGGCCTGAAGGGGTGTGTATGTGGGGGGAGAACGGCTCAGCTTCCTGAAATAGCCCTTTGCGAGGCGTGGATAATCGCAGCTTCCCGCGCGCCACCCAGGCCTGCACCTTGTGCGGGTGACTCACCGCCGGCTGACTCACAGCTTTGCCTGGCAATGAGCGTGGGGGGAGGTGGGCACCGGTGCTGACCCAGCCTGCTCGCCAGGCCACGCTGCTGCTGGTCGGGGGGCAGCCCAGGGCACGGATCAGTGGCTGGTGTTGATCCTGCTAGCAGCTCCGTGCCCCCTGCCGTGAAGGCTTTTCCCCTGGCGGGGTCCCCAGCATCTCTTCTCCGAGCCCCAAGGCACCACCAGATCTCCTAGCTCCCCCAGGGCATCGCAGCAGGGCCACCTCCCTCTCCCCGGGCCAGGCCCGCGGCCAGCATTCGCCCAGAGCGCCGCAGCTCCCGCAGCTCCCGGAGGCCAGAGCTGGGCTGGACAGAGGCCCGCTGGCGGGGAGGTCACTTGCGGAGGGAGGCAGGGAGAGCCTCGCAGAAAGGCCTGGCCGGGGCCCTGCTCTCCGGCCCTGCACCCAGGACTGTGCTGCGGAAGGCGAGATGCTCCGGGGCCAGGAGGACAGGCAGGGTGGTGATGGCACGTGGTACTGGGCGCCGGGGGCTGGAGTGGGTTTCTTGTGCTGGTTGTCCAGTAAGCAGTAGCGATGCGCCAGGGAGATACCCACGGCCAGGCTACCGGCCTCTGCAGCGCCACGCCGGTTGCCTCTATGGTCCTGCTTGCTGACTGGCACCTTGGGCCAGGGCACTGGCTTCTCCAGGGCTGTGCCACTCCTGGTGTCTGGCGAGGGCGCCTGCCCCGTGCCTTTGGATTCGCCTTGTCGGAGAGACCCACTGTGTGGCCTGAGAGCTGGCTGTGTTGGGTGCCCGACGCTGCTGTCTGTCTCCCAGCGCCGCGGGGTGGGCGAGAGCCAGTCCTGCAGGGACAGAGCCGGGCTGGGGCAACATGCTGTGCCTTGGGCTCAATGCAGGGCAGGCCTGCCCACGGTGTGGGGCTGGTGCTCGCAGCGCAGGCCTTGTGACTCTGGATGCGTCCCATGCACAGGAACGTCAGACTGATTGGCTCCCCGTTCCCTCCAAGCCAGGCCCTGTTCGTTGCCCTCTGCCCCAGGGCCTGGCCTCTCACTGTGGGTGGCACGACCTGGGCCACCCGAGGCCTGGCTCTGGCTGCTACGGCTGGGGTTGGGGGTGGGGAGCACTCTCCCCGCTGCCCGGCTGGGGTGGGATCGCTGCCGGTCCAGCGCCTCGGGGATGGACAGGCAGACACGGCAGTCTCCAGGTTGCACGCTTGGCTGGCGTGCTGACATATCGGGGTTGATGGCTCCGGCAGTTCCCGTTTCCTTTGGCTACAAGCAGAGCGGGTTGGACGATTAACTCCTTCCTGGCTTCTCTGGGCCCCGGGAGGATGCTCGGGTCCCTGAAGAACTGGGGCCAACGCAGCTGGAGCGCAGAGCCACGTGTCTGGCACCTCCATGGCCCAGGGCGGGGGCCGGCTGCTCCATGCCCCGTGTGGTGTCTGGCAAGGCGGAAGCTGGTGAGGGGCTCCCATCTAGCTTGCTAGGCTCCAGCTGGGACTTGTTCTCTGACTGGGGCCGTAGGCTGAGGAGCTGGAGCTGAGGAGGACGTGCTGGGGCCGGGGTGAGGTGGGGTCTGTGAGCTTCGCTAGACAATCCGTGGTGCACTCAGCACTTTATGGCAGGGGAGCGGGCGCAACGTATCATTTCTGTTGTACAAGAGGGAAACTGAGGCACAGAGGCAGGCCACGATCACCCAGCGAGTCGGGGGCAAGGCTGGGGATGAAACCCAGGCGTCCTGCAGCCCACTCCCCTAGTGCAGGCGACCTGCCTCTTGCCCATGGACATCCCGTGTGGGCCTTCTCTGGCTGAGTTTGTGCAGCGGATGCACGGGGTTAGGGGAGAGACAGGCGAGCATCTGGCCAGGGTGTTCCCCTCCCACGCTGCAAGGAGGGCACTGGCTGAGCCAGCCCCAGCAGGGAGGGGAAGCCCCGGACACCGAGGGAGGGCTGGTGTGCCCAGGCGACCTCGCCGGCCTCTTGTTCACAGTTTGGACCCGTTGCCATCAGGGGGCCAGTTTGGCTGTTCTGCTGGGCGGGGGGTGTCTCAGAGCATGACCATTCCCCTACCCTGGCCACGGGGCTCTGGGTCCCCATCCCAGGGCAGCCGCAGGAGCTGTGCAAGGCCCCAGCTTGAGGTGTGCCCGTCAAGTGCCCGGCCCACCCCACCCCAACCCCCAGCATGTTGCACCCACGGGGCAGGCAGACTGGCTGGCGCGCAGATTGGCGGGCAGGACCACGAGTTGGCAAGGCTGGGGGGATCCCAGCTCTTGGCCGGGGGGGCCTCAAAAGCAAACTGTCCAAACGCTGGGCCCACGTCAGCTGGAGATGGGCCTGGTCAGTGAGCACGGGGTGCCCCTTGGTAAGGGCAGCCTGGGGACGGAGGCAGCAGCGTCCGGGTGGCATCCGGGGCTGGCTATGCCCCTTGCCCATCCTGTAGCGTGGCAGGGCTGCCCCGGCTGTTCCCTGGCAAGCCTCCCAGCTGGGTATAAGGGTACGTGCCGTACGTCTTCCGGGGGTGGCCCGGGTCTGCCCGGCTGCAACTTCAAGCCTCTGAGAGACGTGCCCCTGGAAAGAAGGGGGCAGGAGGCTGTCCTCTGCGGGGGGGCTGTCATCAGGGGAGGAGAGAAATGAAAAGAATCGGTGCCCGTAGCGGGATGTGTCTGTGCACGCCCGTCCCTGGGGTGTGCGGCCCCTGGCTGGTGTGGGCGGTGTTGGCTTCCGGGCCTATGAAAACAATTGATATCCCAGGGCCTGTCGAGCCCTTCTCCTCCCCTACTCCCCCCACGTTCCCTCCAGCTCACTCCTGGGGGCTCTCTGTCCTTGCCACTCCCCTCTGGCTTGCCAGTTCCAGCATGGCAGGGCCCGCTTGGGATGGGAAGGGCTGCTCGCCGGCCTGTGTGAAACGAGCAGACGGGTTCTCGGCCGCTTCCCGGGGACAGGCGTCATCCTGCCAGCGGGCGCCACCAGCCCCGCGGCTGGCAGTCCCAGGCCATGGACTGGACACCCCTCCTGGCTCGAGGGGCCCTTCCAGGGTAGGGCGCTCAGCCTGCAGAGCGGGTGCAGTGCGGGTGCCCGGGTGGGTGGCCCTGGCCCTCCCGACTGCCCTGGCCTGGCTGCATTGACCCTTCCCACAGCTGGTGCCACCTTGGCGATTGGCTCGGAGGGCGCCTGATACCGGGGGTCACCCCCCCATGTGCAGGGAGGCTGGCGCCCCTGCCTGGCTTCCACGGCCGCTTTTCATCAGCGGAGGGGCAAAGCCTGCTGGGCGGGTGTCTCCTATGAGGAGGTGGGGCCAGCTCCCGGGGGCCCAGTGCAGGAAGATTTTTGGGGCCCCCTTTGCCCCATCACCCCCCAAAACCCCCCCCACTAACTACATTATTTCCACCAACCAAAACCCTCTCCCCACGGAGGTTACAGTGTTCCCCGGGAAATGCACTGAACAGGATTTTGGGGTGAAGCTAAAGCAGGCCCCCCCCCCGCGTGCGCACTGCTTGGAGCCTCGGCGATGGCTCGGTCCGTTTGTGCCCAGCACCAGCTCAACTGCCCGGCTCCGTCTCTGCCCCCCAGCGGGTGCTGGGTTGGGGGAGGGGGAGCAGTGGCTTCGAGGGGTGCGGCGGACCCAGCTAATAACCGTTCCCTGCGTGCGCTGGCGGCGTGGAAGATCCTTGCCCTCCGCCCCCACCTCTGGAAACTCAGGGCGCTGACGAGCCCAGCGCCGCTCCAGCACCTCCAGGCCGTGGCGATGCCTTCCCTTAGCCCCAGCTGTCACCCATGGCAGGCAGCGGTGCTGGAATGCAGCCACCTCTGGGGCGCAGCGGTGGCTGCATTTCAGCACCGCTGTCCCGGCACAGGCGGAAGCTGGCAGGGCACGGCTAGGCTACTGCCCTCTGGCCAGGGCGCTGGAGCCCGGGAAAAGGGCATGCAGCCCCCTGCCTGCCTGCCCGCGGGGGCTGGCTCCGCTCCCCCCCATCTCCCGGCAGAGGCGGCGGGCGGAGGGCGGGGGGGAAGGTGTAGGCTGCCATTGGCAGGCACTGGCTGCTCCTTTCTGCAGCGGAGCCTCTCCTCCCGGCAGGGCAGCAGCGGGGGCTCGAGCATCCCACGCTGCAGGCTTGGACTCTCCTCGCCGGGCTGCCAGCGCTGCTCCCCCCCATCCCTCCTCCCTCCCCTCGCCGCCTTTGTTGGGAGATGTGTCGGTGGCCGAGGGTCTGACAGCCAGCGCAGCCTCGCCGAGCATGGAGCCGCTCAGCCACCACGGCCTGGCACGGCTCTCCTGGATCGACACGCTCTACAGCAGTACGTGTGCTCTCGGGGGGGGGGAGCAGGGGGCGGGGGGCCAGGCTGGCTTGGACCGGAGCCGCCGGCTTCTCTTGGCTGCAGGAGCCGGCGAGGGCTGGGAAGGGTGCGGGGTGCCCGCTCAGCTGGCCACGCGGTGCCCGGCGGGGGCATGGGTGGCTGAGCGCCTCTCCAGCCAGGCTGCAGCGTGCCCAGCCCACCCCCCCCCGTCACTACCTGTTGTGTAACGCTGCACCGTGGGGGGCGGGGGCTGGCCTCCCGCTGAGGGAGATGGCTGGGTGGCAGGATCCACGGGAGGGCAGCTGACCTCGGAGCTGGTGTCCCTGCCGGCTGTGCCCGCCGTGAGCCGTGGCCCTCCTCTGTTCAGCGCAGCCCCCTCCCCGTTGATGCACGCTCCTCTCCTGTCTTCCGTCACTGCAGGCTTCTCCGGGAAACGCTCCTTCCCCCCATCCCTTGGCGCGGGCAGTGCCGGTGTCCGCGAGTAGCACGACCCCAGGAGCCCCATCCTGCGCAGCCAGAGCTGGGGGCAGGTGGTGTCAATGGCCAGGCCAAGCTCCAGCGCCGGAGCGACTGGCAGACGAGCAGGGGGCACCCAAGGGGAGCCCAGGGAAAGTGGGGCTGTGGGGGGGCGCTCTCTTGGGAGATGTCCTCGCTGGCCTTTCCCCGGTTGGCTTCGGCGGGCACAGGCTGATCCGCCTGGGGAGCCACGTTCAGCCGTGCCCAAGGCCCAGATGACCCTGTGGCATGCCCAGGAGCTGTGCCCAGTTCCCGGCCAGAAAGGGCTGGTGCTCCGTGGGGGCCTGGCTGAGAGCGCTACGCTTCCACGGGTACCTGGGGGCGGCCATGGGGGGCAGCGGTAGGGCTTGGGGGAGACTCAGGCATTGCTACTGCAGCGTCGTCAGCCCCTGCCCCGAGCGGGGCCGTGCCGCCGGGTAGAAACACCAGACCCGGCGCTGCCCGTCTTCCCACGTCGCTGGCAGGGTGACGGGTGCACCCCCGGGTGCCTGGCCCCACACTGCCTCCGCGACTGAGGCCCCCTTTCCAGCGGGAGCCGGGGTCACCCTGCACGTGTCAGTGGGTCACTGGGCAGCTGTGCCCCAGGGCCTCCCTGCCACCCCCTGTGCCCTGCTTACGGCTGGGGAAGCCGGCGGGTCGCCTGGGCTGGGGCCGCTCTCTGGTGCCCCCTTGTAGCAGTAGCGAGTGGGTCGCTGCGGTGCAGTTAGCTGCAGGGCCCAGGTCCTTCCATGCAGTGGGGTAACGGGGCGGAGGGGGAGGATCACCTGGCCCTCGCTCTCTGCAGCGTGGCACTCTGTAGCCAGCCCAGCCGCAGAGAGACGGGGGCTGCCCCGGTCCCCGGCCCTCGCATCGGGGAGGGCGACCAACTGGCTCCACTGGGGGGTGGCCTGGCTCTGCCTGGAGTTCACAGCGCCTCAGAAGGTGCCACTTCATCTCCGGCAGGGCCCGGCCTCTGGCAGCATGTCCTTGGGACAGGGCCCCCACGTGGGGGGAAAAGGGGACACTTTAATGGGGGCTGGAGGCCCTGGGGGGCCTGGCTCAGGCTGTAACCTCCATTACCGTGAGGAAAGAATTTTTTCAGGGCTCATGAGATTGTGTGGATGGGCTGAGGGATTGTGGGATGTGCGTTGGGGGGCCCGTGGTACAAGTTTGTACTAGGCCCGAAAAAATGATGCTTTGGCCCTGACTCCCACACGCACCCGGCCTTCTGCTGAGCGCGCCGGACACCTGGGTTCTGTGGCTGTGTGGCGTGGGGTGAGCGCCGGGGTGTCTCCCCATGTGGGGCAAGACTGAGGCCTGGGATGTACTTTGTGGTGCTCTGGGGGCAGGGTGAGCACGGTGCAGCCCCCCCCAGGAGGACCAGCGCTGGAGAGACCCCGCTATGGTGCCTGGGCAGCCCGCAGAGGCAGCTAGCAATGGGGGTGAATGGCAGGGCAGAGGGCAAACGGGGTGATCCAGGACTAGATTCTGGTCCAGTGTCCATGGGGGCCGCTCCGCATTGCCCAGGCTGGAGCCTGGCTTAGGTTCCCTAGCCCCGGGCCTTGGTCCCGTACTCTGCGCCCGTGGCTGTGCTGGGATAACCTGGGCTGCAGGTGTGCGCGTGGCAGAGGCACTCGGTCCCATGCGTAAATACTCCCTGCCAGGCATCGGGGGACGGACCAGATTGCTCCCGAGTGCCCAGGCCTCCATGTGGCCTCTGACTGGATTGGCAGGTGCGATCTGGTGGCCCTCTCGGAGTCTGTGTGCGGGTGGGGGCTGGATGCGCCAGTTCAGGGACCCAGCCTGGCTGCAGGGTGGTGCCAAGGAGATGGACGGTTGTTGAGCGCAGAGGGCGTTTGTGGCACCGACCTCACGTTTGGTTTGGGGCTCAGTAGCAAGCTACGTTGGACGGGTTTTGTCTGTCTATGTCACAGATCCTCAGGCGAGTTTGGCATGACTGGTGGGGGGGAGCCAGGCCTGGACAGGGAGGGGTGCTCTGGTGCGACACCCAGGTGGCTGGTGGCTTTGCCGTCATGCGCCCCGGG
The DNA here is from genome assembly GCA_007922155.1 of Mesoclemmys tuberculata. Lineage (NCBI taxonomy): Eukaryota > Metazoa > Chordata > Testudines > Chelidae > Mesoclemmys > Mesoclemmys tuberculata. The sequence continues at coordinate 18,754,069 of ML675623.1, read as the reverse complement.
GCCCAGGAGTGTGAAGATCCCCCAGCCTTTGTGGGGGCAGCGTGTGGCCTGTGCTGGTTGCCAGAGATCTGCTTTTTGTGTTGGTCTTGGGGCCCCAGGAGCCAAGACGTGGTCGGCGAGCCATGTTTGGAGCAGGCCACGCGGCTCCACTCGCAGCACTGAGAGGATGTCCCAGCTCCTGGCGGTCGGAGGTGGAATGCTCTGGAGCCATTAACTGTACGTGGTGCCCTTTGCGGGGAAACCAAAGGAAACATGAGAACCGGAGGGAAGCCAGGACCGGGGACTCCCCCGCCAGCAGCATGGTCTTGGCAAGTTCTCCCGCTCAGGCCTCGGGCTGGCTCTGCAGCCCCGGCGGCCTTGCCCAGATGCCAAGTTGGAGCCGGAGAGGTCCATGCGACCCGCCGCCCCATTGGCAGTGAATGTTTCCATTTGCGGCCCGTGGACGGTCTGCTGTGCCAGGGTCTCCCGTCTCTGCAGTGGGCGTGAGCGCCGGGGTGTGCCGTTCTGCCTGCCTGGAAAGCTAAAGAAGCAGCTGGACGTTGTTTTCCTTCCTCCCTCCCAATCTGCGTGTGGTTCTGCTGGGGGTCGGCTGCCGTCCTGGCCCCGGCGGTGGCAGGTGTCACGGGCACTTGCTGCTTCCTCTGGCTTCAGGGTGGTCGGGTGACTTGGGATCTAAGCGCCGTCTGGGGTGTCTCTCCTCTGTGGAGGCGCCCTCTTCGGGGTAGCCCGGCCCAGGCCTTGCACTGCACGGTGGATCCAAAGAAATGCCTGGCCCCAGGCAGGTTGTTCCAGGTTCTGCCCGTCCAGACACCCCTTCGCTTGGCAGTGGATGCTGAGCCCGCAGGCCTGGTAGCCAGCTGGCACAGGCCTGGCTGGTGTCTGAATCTTCAGAGATTTCCCAGGACACGGGCCCCTTGTGTGAGATGGAGCAGGAGGGAACGGCTCAGATCGGTGGGTCCTAGTCACAGTAGAGGGCTAGCGTCCTGTCCCCCCCATCGCCCCAGGATTCCGCAGTGGGGTCCTTCTAGAGAAAACAGCAGCTGCTGGCTCACAAGGCTCGGCCCTCCAGGTGCCAAGCGAGAGAGGATGGCAGAGCAGCTGGGAGCTGCCCGGCCACTCGGCCAAGCAAGGCTGAGCAGCAGAGGGAACCGCTGTGCTGCAGCCCCGGGAACGGGCAGGGACAGGCTGTAAAGGGAGGGGGGCTGCGCCCTTGCCGGGATCTTCGACCTGCGCGATGTCCCTGGGGCAGCCAGCTGGCGATCTGCCCCGGAGGCTATTTCCAGCCCTGGGCTCAGCTTTGCCAAAACCTGAAGCTGCCCCTGGAGGCTATCAGATCTCCCCAGCGTTCCCGCAGCCTGCGCTCGCTTGGGCCGGCGTCGGCACTGCTGGGCGCTCTGGAACAAGCCAGGCCCTGCCCGTGGCCGGGAAGCCCCTGGCGTCTCCAAGGGGTGCAGCACAGACCTCGGCGCTTGCTGGAGATCGTGGCTGCTTCCCTGTGGAGAAAAGGTTTCCTTACCCAGTGCCCGCCTCTTTCCGTGGCTCTGCCAGGGCTGGCAAAAGGGGCCCCGCGTGCGGGCTGTCTGCCCACTCATCCCCGGTGCAGGTTTATGCGGGGCTGGGGGAGGGGGCCTGGGTAGGTGCCAGGGTCGGGCCCATGCAGCAGAGCTTAGGTCTGGTCCTGCCTCCTTCCTGGATGGCAGGGGACAGGGCCGCCACCTGTGACGGTCAGGACTGGCGCAGCCGGTCCTTGTGCCAAGACAAGGCATCGCAGGGGAGGGAGCACGTCTCCCAGGTTGGAGATGCTGGAGCCCAGGGTGGAGCCCAGGCTCTTCTTCCTGTCTCGTCCGTGTCTCACAGGGGGCGCGTGAATGCCTGGCACGAACCCTGGGCGCTGAGCCTCTTGGCCCCTGGGACGTGGGGCAGTCCCTCCCCAGTTAGAGATGGATACAGGGGGCGCCTGCCCGCCAGGGCTAGTGCAAGGAGCTGCCGGCTCCCCAGCCTGTGACACAGGGGGACTAGCTGGGGTCCCCTCTCCCCCTGGCCAGAAAGCGGCTGCCTGGCCCGTCCCCGTGCTGCCCGGGAGCAAGGGAAGGGAATAAAAGATGGTTACTTACCAGTAACGGCTGTTCTTCGACATGCGTTGCTCAACCTTAATTACCGTTCCCAGCCCTTGACGGGCTGACCCTGTTAGCCGGCCGCTCTCCCCAGGCTCCCCTCCAGGCAGGCAGACGCGCAGCCACGGCCACAGCCATGGAGACGCTCAGTGAAGTGGAATGATGGGGGAGCGTCCGGGCAGTGGGCTCCGGGAGCCGCAGTGGCTGTAGCCCAGCTGCAGACAGGCTGCACACAGGGGCTCTGGGGGCCGGGAAGGAAGAACGTTGGGGGCCCTGCACAGAAGGGGGGGCCTGGGCTGGGTCAGCTTCGAGCCAGGAATCCCTGCGCTGTACCTCACTCGTCTAAAGTGGAGAGCAGCCATTGCCGGTGTGTCCCCCGCGTCTCCTTTACCTAGGAAAGGCCCAGGACACGCACAATGGGGAAGGTGGGAGGCTGCAGTTTGGGTTTAAGGAACATCTGCAGCGGAGGGTGCAGAGAGCCTGAAGCTGGGATAGCAGGGGGCTGCGGGTTGGTGCTGGGGGTAGACAGGGCTGCGGGTTGGTGCTGGGACATTGGCAGAGCTGGAGGGGAGATGGGGCTGTGGGTCGGTGCCGAGGGGCGTTGGCAGAGCTGGGGGGGGGGGATTGTGGCTGCCTGACCACCCGTCCCGGGCAGTAGCTCTCGACGTGTGCCTGGCAGTGGGGCGTAGGGTCTTAGCTGATGGGTTTAAAGTGCATTCCTGGCGGGGTAATGAGACCAGCTGGGGGTGGCCGTAGGGGCGCCAGAAACACGGCTTCCTCTATGCGGGTCTTGCTGCATGGAGCGCATTGGGCGAGCGCTCTGGCAGAGCCCAGAGACTGCGCCCCATTGCCCTGTGGCTTCTCCGTCCTGTCAGGGTGGTGCTGGAGGCCGGGTCTGGGCCAGGTCCCCACGTGGAGGGGGAAAAGGGTACACTTTACCAGGCCCGGAGGCCCTAGGGAGCCTGGCCCAGGTTGCAACCCCCCCAGGTCTGTGTGCGCGAGGGGGCCCGTGTTCTAAGTTTGTACTGGCCTGAAAAAATGATGCTTGGGCCCTGGTCCGGGCTCATTTCCGCCTGGCCTCTGCGTCGCTCGGTGCTGCCCACGGCAGGGGAACGCGTCGCTCACAGCCCCCCCGGGCGGATGTCTCCCTGCAGTGGGGCCAGCTCTGATGGGAAGGCTCCCGGGAGGAAACGCCTCTTCTCGGGGTCCCCTCCAGTGTCTGCGGGTGGAGCAGCCCTGGCCCGGGGGCCGCCCCCCACCTGCTGTTGTGGTTGCTGAGAGGCCGGGCTGTGAGCCATGCGGTGATGCTCCCCGTCCCCGATCTGGGGTCCTGCTGCCCCGGCCCCATTTCCCCCCCTCCCTGTCCTTGCGCAGCCCTGGAGCAGGGAACCACCCAGGCTCCCTGCCAGGCAGCCCTGTGACAAGGAGCGGAGGAGAGCCCGACGCCCCTGCCCTCTGCTCGCGGCCGTGGGAGGCTGAGTCTGCCGCCGGCAGGATTGTTGCCATGGAAATGGCACGGCCGCGCTGCGGAGCCGTGGGCTGGGGCCGCGGGGGCGCTCTTGGCCTGGCCTGGCTGGGGGGGGCTGGCACCACAGGCCCGAGGAGAAGCTTGCCAGCAGCAGCCGGCGGAGGTGCGGACGAGCTAGCGGCCGTGAGCGCTGCAGGCGGGTCCATGACCAGCCGCCCTGTAACGGGGCTGGCAGAGACGCTCTGGCCCGCGTGGCTCTGCCAAACGGGGGGCCTGGCCTGGGGAGGGGGAGCCAGAGGGGCAGGAAAGGACTCGGGGGAAATGGGCCAGGCACATTCAGTGCAGGGGGCTGGGTGTGTGTGTGGGGCGCTCTCTGGCCCGTGTGGCTTCACGCAGGGGCTCTGGGCTGGGCTGGGCACACAGTGCGGTGGGCTGGGGATGTGTGCGCGGGGGGGACTCTGGGCCACGACACACAGTGTGGGGTGGGGGGCTCGGCTTTCCGCCCCGGTGGGGCACTGTCTGTGTCAGCTGAGGGAGCTCTCAGCCCTGCCCCGGTGTCAGGCTTCGTCAGTGCAGCCAGGATCTCAGGCCCGTGGGTGCTGCCGTGGCTGGGGCGGCCACAGTAATGGCAGGCCGTACTTCCCGACCGGCTCAGGGACCTCGAACCTCCTCCAGGGCAAGGAGCCATGAATGGCTTGTAACCCCAGGGCCAGTGTCGCTACCCTCATGGCACCAACAGCTCTGGAACCACGTCTTCCTTGCTGCCAGCGGGAGCCCCACACAGGTGCCTGGGCGAGGTGTGGGGCATTGGCTGGGTCAAGCTGAGAGGCCTGGCCCATCTCCTGGGCTCCGAGTCCCTCTCCAGGCGTTGGGGAGAGGAGCGCACGCTGTGGCCAGCTGGCAGAGCCCCGGGGAGTGAGCTGGGGGTCAAGGCCAATGCTAGGCAGGGGGCTTGGGGTCTCCTCCCTCTGCCCTGGCTTGGTCAGAGCCCTCCCCTTGCATAGGTCGCTGGCTCCCCAGACCCCCCACCACTGCCCCTTTACTGCCTGCTCAGCCCTGCTCAGCCCCGCCCTGGCCTCCACGTGAAGAGCTGTGGCCTGCACCAGGGGTGGCTGGCAGAGCTGGGTCCCTGCCCCTCCAGGGCAGTGCTGTTACTTGTGTGTGTCAAGGGCGGGGGGCCCTGTGGCTTTCGCTGGGTCCTCCCTCTCCCCGCAGGCGTGTCTGGGCCGTGTGGGGTGGCTGTGACACTCGGCGGTGGAGGGGACCGTGATCGACCCCGGAGTGGCAGTGACGGCGCAGGTTCGCCAGTAGTGAGAGGGCTATTGATCCTCGGAGTGGGGGAGCTGAGAGAGCCCCCCGGGCCCTGGCCGCCCCGTTTCCTCCCTGACAAGGTGCCTGGCCAGAACAGCCCTAAAATCAAAGGCAGGCGAGCCCTGCAGCCCTTCCTTCACCAGGAGATCTGCTGGCTGGCGGCTTGCCGGGCTCCGGTGCCCGTTCTGGTGGGGGGCTCAGTGCCGAGCGCACTGGGACCTGGCCGAGCAGGGAGCAGGCCCCTGCCCCACAGGGGGCCCTGCAGGGAGGGAGCCGGGTGGAAAAGGTTTTCTCCTCTCCTGTGAAGCATCCCTGTGAGCCTCAGCTCCCACCTTGCCCGGGTACCGCGCACCCATTGGCTGCTGGAGTCAAAACAAGGGGGAGGAGCTAGGGAAGTGACATCACCTCGGGGAGCCCCGCCCCCCAGCCCTTATAAAACCGCAGGCTAGTGCACAGGCAGGGATGGCAGGGCGCCGGCTCTCCCCAGCAGTGGGGGAGATAAATGTCTGATGGGCTAGCCCCTGAATGCCATGCCTGTGGCCAGCCCCCTCTCCTACCTGGGGTCTCCTGCTGGGCGCTGCCATGGCAGCGAGGGGCCGGCGGTGCCCGGTGCGCTATGGCTCCCTGGGGGCCCTGGTGGCGGACACTCACCGGCCTCTCCTCTTCCTCCTTGCAGACTTCAACTACGGGGCCGAGGACTACGACGCGGAGGGGAATGAGGAGCCCAAGGGGCCACCGGAGGGCTCGGAGACCATGCCCTACATCGACGAGTCGCCCACCATGTCGCCGCAGCTCAGCGCCCGTGGCCCAGACAGCGGGGATGGCGTCTCACCCACACCGGCCGATGGCCTGGGCAGCGGGGTAGGTGCCTTGCGACGGTGCTGCCGTGGCCCGGAGCTCACTGCCCAGCGCAGGTGTGTCACGGCGGCGGTGTCCCCCGGCGCTGCCAGAGCTGCGACGTTCCCATCCTCTGGCGTCCCCCCAGCCCACCTCTGCCCCTTCCCTCCCCTCTTGTGTTCAGATCCTTCCCCGCTGGGGCCCCCAGCTCAGTCCGCTGGCCCTGTCGGCCTCTCCTGGCTTGAGAGCAGGGCGCTGCGTTGTCTGGCTGCTCCTTTCCTAGCGTCCCCCTCGGTTCGGTACTGGGGCTCAGCAGCAAGTGCTGGTGGTTTTGGGCAGGGCAGGTGTCTGGCTTCAGCTGGCCGGGGCCACGGCCCTGTCCCTGCCTGGATGCTCTGACGTGGTGAGGGGCGAGGATGGCTTGCCAAATGTGTCATCTCCCGAAGGAGGAGCTGCGGAAGAGCTCCTACGGCTGTCAGCAGCCAGGCATCCCTCCCCGTTGCTGACAGTGCACAGCCGGGTCCAGCCGAGGGGCCTGGCTGCTCTGCGTGGGGAAGGTGTGCAAGGGTCTCTGGCCAGTCGGCCTGTTTTTCCCCCACTGCCCCGTGCAAGGCATTGGGCAGCCAGCTTCTGCTCTCCACCCCAGAGCCAGCTGCATTTCAGTGCTGTGTAGGGGCGCTCTGGGGTGAAACACTGCAGAGCTATGGAACATCTCCTGGGGCCACCAAGGGGTGGAGTGGAGGGGGGGGCCCCCTTTATGCCCCCATCTTGCCCAAGGGCAAAGGCCCCCCTTCCCTGCCCCAGGCAGTACCTTGCAGCTTGCTGACGGGGCCTGGCTCCCTCTCTCGCTGGCTGCGCCCGCCATCTGGTGGCAGAGGCTGGGATCGGGCAGCTGAAGGTTTCTGATGGGAAAATTTTCCATCAAATGTTTTTGGGACAAAAAGGCCTTTTGAACAGAACCTGTTCTGAGTCTTTTCAAGCCTGTCTCCCTCGATGGGGAAACCCGCCGTCGTTGGGGTTTTTCATTAAGAAACAAAAGTGGTTGGGGGGGGGGAGCGGGACACTTCAGCAAGAACCACTCCGGGTCAAACCCAGATGTTTGTCGGGGGGTGTCTTTTGCCGCGCTCTGAGCAGCGCCAGCGTCTGGGAGCCTCGTGGGGTTGTATCTTCCCAAACAGGTCTTGGGGCTCCGATGGCGCTGGGCAAACAAGCCACGCAGCCTGCTTGCCTGGTGCCGATGCATGCCAACCCAGCACCGTCTCACCTGAGGGTTTCTGGATGGATTGGCGGGGCAAACGCCTGATGCTTTGGCATGAGACGAACCCTTCGCCAGGTGCCAAGTGCCTGTGGGGGATGAGCGAGCCTTCCTGACCCTGCAGCAGTGGGTCCCTTTGTGCCGTGGAGCATGGGGCTTGTTTCGCAGATAATAGCGTTTCTTCTTGTGGCCATAGAGCCCTGTGTCCCAACTGCCTGGGGCTCCTTGTTCAGGGCAAAGCGGTGTCGGAAAAGTCTGGGTTCTACGTCATCGGAAACATTAAGCTCTAAACCCAGAAGCAAAGGAACAGGAGCAGAGTGAATACAAAGGCGTGGCTTCCTCACGCCCCCTGCATGGTGGAGGGTGAGATGTGGAGGATCTAGAAAGATGGGGGAGCCCCTGGGTGGGCGACACCCTTCTGGCCCCAAACCGGCCACCCACAGAAGGGGAAAGTCAGGAGGTGGCGTGTCCCAGCGAAATGAGCTGGATGGGATCCGTCCCAGACCCTGCCTGCCTGGGGTCTCTGTGCCAGCTGTGAGCTTCAGAGCATAGCTGCTCTCGCCTCCCACCAGTTGTTTGGCTGGTGCTGTTTCCCCACCAGATGGCATCAGCAAGCAGGGCCCCGCAGCTGGGTTTACTGACGTCTCGATGTTTCCACTTCCCCAGTGTGGGAGGAATGGTGTTGCTCTGGGCCTGGATTCTCTCTTCCTCCTTCTCTGGGGCTGGCCCCTGGCTTTCTCCTGCGTTACTGGCTAAGCCGCCTTCTTTCCTCACCCGGCTTATGGGTTAAAGCCACGGCCTGGCAAGGGGGCACTGCACCCAGGTGGGGGGTGACGGCTCGGGGGGCGGTGGTCCTGCTCTGCTGACTGGTGAGCCAGGGTGGACAGCCCTGGTCGGCACCGATGCAGACAGCGCGTGCGGGAAGCAGCCGGCTGGGCGCGGGCCGGGGCAGGGGCTGTCTCTTTGATCTGCCGGCTCTGCATGATCTTATCCGTGGCTGACTCCTCTGAAGTGGGGAGCTGCTTTGGAGCTGCGGTGCCTGGGCGTGGCTGGGCCCGGCAGCTCACTTGTGCCGTGTTGGGGCTGGCTGGGTGCGGCTGTCTCTGTAGTCACCGAGCCCGGCTGTCGAAGGACAAAGCCGCAGGTTGTTCCCTTTCCCAGGGACGTCCCTCCCCCTGTTCTCCGCAGCCCTGGCGGCCAGCGGCTGGGGTGAAGGGCGCCCCTCGGTTGGCTGCCCAGCCCTCGGATCCTGTGCCCAGTTAGAGCCGAGGGCAGGGTCCCCGGCACAGCCCTGGGCAGAGCAGCCATCGGCCTGGCGGCAGGGCACATCCTGTTCGCTGCTCCCGTTCCTGGGGGTGCCCTCGGAGCCGCTGCCCGTAGGTTGCACGGCTGCTGACCGTCTGCTCCCCAGGCCCCTGCTCGGCCTCCCACCACGGGGCATCCAGCCGGGTCTGCCGCTCTCCAGCTCCTGAGCCTGGTGCTGGCGGCCGGCCGCACGCTGCCTCCCGAGCCAGCCCCGAGCCAATGGCATTTGGAGGCTTTCCTGCTCTGGCACCGGCTCTGCCTCCATCCCATTATCTGCAGCGGCTCCGTTGCGGGCTGCGCTGGCTGCCCTCTCGCGCCCTGGCTCGAGCCTGGTGGCTTTCACCCCTGGCAGCTGCCTCCTCAGCGTCGGGGTGGGGGCCGGCAGGCTGGCCCTGGGATCTGCCTTGGCGTCTCCTCGTCCCAGGTGGGCTCTGCCCTTCAGAGAGGCTGCTGCTGCCTACAGCAGGGGGGACCTGAGGACCCTCCATGGGGCTCGGCTGAGAGGGTGGGAGCCCCTGGGCTGGCACCATTGCGCTCTTCCTCTGGCCACGGGTGGCGAAGGGTTTCTGGTGTGGCCGAGTTATCTGCGGGGGGTACAGGGGCTGTGGGGCGGGGGGAGCTGGGGTAGTGTCAGTCCCCTGCGTGGACAGGGAGGAGATCCTGCTCTCCTGGCAGAACAGGCCCCGCGTGGGCGAGCGGGACCCCCCGGCCCCTGCCCTGAGCGTGGCACCGTTTCCTCGTGAGCGGCTGTGCACTGCTGTGGGGCCATGCTGGGCACGTGGCATAGGCTGCGGGAGCTGGGCCGCTACGCGTGGAGAGGAGGGGGCTGTGGTTCTGGGTGAGAACTGCCCCCCCATCAGACCGTCCCCCCCACCCGTGGTGATCAGGCTGTCTCCTAGCTGTGCACCAGGGGCCTGCCCGGGGCACCTCTGCTCCCGAGGGCTGAGTCCTGGCGCTGGTCCTTAGCCACGCTGAGGACCGTGGTTGCCTCCTCCCCCAGCCTGGCACTGGTGTGGCTGCAGGGAGCAGTGGAGGAAGACAATAGGACCACACACATGCAAAGCGAGTCAACCTCAGCTTCCTCTTTTTGCTGGAGTTGCAGGGGGCGGGGAGAGGGTGCAGGGAGGCAGCTATTCCAGTAGCGAAGCTTCCCCACGTCCTTAGCCCTCGGCCAGCTTGCAGGGCCCTTTGAGACTCGGCCAAGCCAGGGCCTTTGCCCGTTGCTCTGCTTCCTGAAAAGCCCTGGCCTGCTTTGGGCTTTCAAGGAGGCTTGTGGGGGGCTGGTACCCAGGAGGCAGCTGTGTCCCCTGGGGCCGGGGCAGAGGGCTCTGAATTTGGGCCTCAGAGGCTGAGCTCCCCGTCCCAGGCTCTGCCCGACGTTCTGCAGGGTGCAGGACTGCGGCAGCTTGCCAGGCCCGCAGGGGAGACAGGAAGGGGTCGCGCATTAGGGCTCAGAGCCAGCCACCTGCTGGGACGAAGGGAGGGCAGCGGGGCTGGGTTTGTCTCTGTTGCTGGGGGGCTGGGGCGTCACTTAGGGGCATGCATGCTCCGGGCCAGTCCTGAGCGCTCTTGCAGATGAAGCCGGCTGTCCAGGCCCGTCCTGCCCTGCTCCTGCCTCCGGGCTGCACCTGGCACCTAAATCCCTTTGGGGGAAGGTCCCAGAGTGACCCTGTCTCGCCCTCTCCCTGCCCGTCCCGTCCTGCATCGTCCTTGTTGCCTGGCACTGAAACGTCCCTCCCGGACGCCAGCTGCTGCTCTCATGACCAGCTGGGGGTGCTGCAGAGGTGCCATGGGGCAGCGGTGGGGAGCTCAGCTGCTGGCCAGGAGCAGGGGGGTCGAGGAGCGAGCCCTGGGGCAGGGCCAGTGGTGTGGGCTCCATGTGGGTTGCAGAGAAGGCTGGGGGGGTGAGGCGGGGGCCATCTCCCTGCAGCAGCTGATGCTGGGGTGTGACGGTCCATTGCCGCTTGGCCCACGCTGTGGCCAGTGGGACTGCGGGGGCCTGTCTGTGACCGGGGCTCCAGGGCTAACCAGAACGCTGGGACCCAGCCTCCCCTCCGCCAAGCTGCTTCCCCAAACGCTCGCCCTGCATTGCAAAATCCCGCTCGAGAGCCAGCCCCGTATCTCTGCGGGCTTCTCCCCTGCGCACGGCGCTGGCCAGGCTGGGGAGCAACCCCGCCTCCCCGGGTGAGGAAGACGCTCGTTTCCTGTGTACAGTCAGGGTGGAGCCCAGCCGGCGTGGGCTGGGAAGGGGTTAAGCCAGCACGTCAGAGCAGCTTGTGCCGGGCTGGCCCCTTGCCCTGCGCTGACAGCCCTGGAGTTTCCGCAGCCTCGTGCAGGCTCCCGCGCCGGCTGCCTGGAACGTGGTTTCCTCTCCTCTCCGGGAAGCCTGGGGCCAAGCTGCCCCGGCTGGCGCAGGCGGAAGCGCCGGGGCTCCCATAATGGCTCCTCGCAGCCGGAGGCTGGGGCCAGCTTGCGGGGCTGAATCAGGCCAGGCTGCCCTGCTGGCGTAGGCCCCTCTGGAGCTGCGGGCCCTGCCCTCTGGCTGCTTCGCTCGGCTGGCTATGGAGGAGGAAGAGGAGGCCATCGGGTATCTGGACAAAGTCCTGGAGGATGAAGAGGATTTTGAGCCGGGCACCCCTACCAGCCCTGGCCTGGGTTTTCCCTTCCTGGCCTCCGAGAAGGTGGGCACATATCCGCCGGGGAGGGGGGTGTGCTCGGCTGGGCGGGGGGGTGTCTGTGGGGGGGGCCCTTGTCCGTACCAGCTGTGTGTCCTGGTGGAGGCTGCCCTGGTTGCTGGGGCGTAGGTTGGGGGCACAGGCAGGGAAGTGCCCTTATCCAACAGGGCCATCGCTCCTGCCCCTCTGTCTCCTGCCACGGGGGGCACAAACCCCCGCCCCTGGCACAGGCCTTTCAGCGCACAGCGAGGGCAGCCTCGGGCGGCCTGGGGGTGACATCGGTGCTTGCCCTGGCCTCCGTCTGAGCTGCGGCGATTGGCCGAGGGCCGGTTTCCAGGAGCGAGTCCTGGCAGCCCCTCCAGCTCCTGGGCCCTGTCACCAGGTGCCGTCTGCCCCCTCAGGCTAAGCAGGGCCAGGGCCGGGGGCCGCCAGGGGCTCTGGGGCTCCCGTGCGTGTGGAAGGGCTGCTGCCAGCCCGGGACCTGCTGGCGGAGCTGGATCGGGGCGGCAGCCGGGGCCTGCGCTCCCCATTCCTCTGTCTGGATCCCACGCGCTGGCCTTGCCCTGCCCCGCCCCCCTTTGGTGTGGGGCAGGCGCCCAGGGACCGGTGCCTTGCCTCCCAGGGCTGGACTGGTGGGGACGGTGCCCTGGCCAGCCCCCCCTGCGGCTCTGTGGGGCAGGGCGTGGAGTCCTGGCTGGTGCTCGGCAGCGCTGCCCTGGCACAGTCAGGGGCCGGGAGCCGAGTGGGGCTGGGGTGGGAACAGGCCCAGGCCTTGCAGCAAATAGGAAGAAACCCTAGAGGCCCCGGGCTCGGCCGGGAGGGGCTGAGGGTCCTGGGCACAGGCAGGTGGACTGGACTCCCCCCGCTGGGAGACAGGCCTGGGCAAGGGGGCTTGGCGCCGTGGGGAGTGATCCAGGCCCTTCGCCGCTGCCCCCCAGCCTCGTTCGTCTTCACAGCCATTCCTCTCCCCCCCGAGACCCCCCCGGCCAAAGGATGCCGTCCAGCGGGGGAGGAGTACCTGGCTATCCATGAACACAGCCTCCCTCTCCCCAGTGGGGTGGCCGGGCTCGCAGCCCCCCCTGACAGAGCAGGGGAGCTGCCCTCCATGCTGGGGAGGCTCTGTCAGGGACGGGGAGGGGGGACTGTGGTGGCCCTGGGCCTGTGCCAAACCAGGTCCCTCTGAGGCAGGCTAGCACTTCATGGCCGTGGCTTCCAGTGGGGCCGGCCCAGGGCAGGGTCGGGCCCTCGTCCCCACTGGGCTGGGCGTGCAGCTCTCCCTCCAGAGCTCGCCAGGGGCCATGCCAGGGCCCAGCCTGGCTCTGGGTCTTTGGGTGGGGCTGGCCCCAGGGGCCCCGCTGCCGGCAGGGGGGTGGCTGCCGAGGCAGGTCAGCCTGGGCGGGGCTGAGGCAGCGGGAGCCTGGGGAGCGTCGGGTCCAGTCTGGGAGCACCCCGAAGGCTGAGCTGCGAGAGCCCCCCGGCCTAGCTCAGCCTGTGGGGCAGTGGATTGATTTTTGGGAGGCGGGGGGCAGGCTGCACGGCCTGGGAAGGGGTTGCCTTGGTGCCAGCTGAGCCTCGGGAATCGCCAGCACGGCAAACCCCATCGCCCCCTCGACAGCAGCCCCTGCTGAGTGCAGCGGGGTCTCTGGAGGGGCAGGGGGACGGGGTGCCCCCGGGATCTCCTGGCGCCTGGCATGTGGGGTGCGGGGCAGGGCTGAGAGGCAACCCCATGCTGCTGGGGCCCCGGCCTCGTACTGACGGGGGGGCCCAACCCAAGCTTCCCATGGGACTGCGCTGAGCCCCTGAGAAACGACTCGCCCAGCCTGGCTCCGCGGGGTGGGGCAGGGACCCACGGCTGAGGTGCTGGTGCTACCCCCACAGCTGCACAGGGGCTGAGGGCTTGGGGCCTGCCCCTCTGGAGCCCCGGGGGTGGGCAGGGTGCGCTGCTCCGGCTCAGAGCCCCTGGGGGAGCTGCATGCTGGCTGAGGAGGGTGTGAGAGCTGGGGGGGGACTCCCGCCCCAAGGACCCCGGTGGGTGCTGTCTGACCCCTCCTGCGCCCCCCCCCACTGCCCTTTGACCCCTGGGGAGCCTGCCTTGCCACTGCTGCCCCCAGGGCTCTGAGCACGCCAGGCGGCTGCCCTGAGAGAGGCACGCTGCGCCCCCCCGCCGCGCAAAGGGAACTGCCCTGCTGGAGGGGCCCTGCCCTGCGCTGGTACGTGGCCCGGGCAGGCAGGGCCCTGTTAGCGGCTGGCAGCTGGCCCAGTCCCCGCCAGGCGGTCACTCCCACCTGGCTGCCGTGGCCCTCCCTCGCCCCGTGGGAAGGCCTGTGTCAGACAGCACAAGCCGGAGCTGGGCTCCTGCCATCTGGGGAGGAGGGAGGGCAGCGAAGCCGGGTTTTCTGACGCAGCTCAAGGCTGCCAGTGCCCCCCTGGCACCGTGCTCGGCGGTGTGCCTCCTGGCTGTGCCAGCCTCCCTTGGGTGGTCTCCCTGCCCCGGGCTGGGTGGAGGAAGTGACCCTGCAGCCGGCCTGCCCTGGGGGGTCCTGGGAGGAGGGTTGGGGACGCCCCTGGTGTGACGTGGCCCAGCTCTGAGGCGCCTCTTGTCCCGCAGGGCGAGCGGGATGCCGGGAAAGGGCTGGAGATGCGGAAGCTGGTGCTCTCGGGCTTCCTGGCCAGCGAGGAGATCTACATCAACCAGCTGGAGGCGTTGCTGCTGGTGAGTACGGCCTGTCTGGGGGGGCATGCGGGAGGAGACACGCGGCCATGTCCTCCCTGGGGTCTGGGGGGCTACGGGACGATGGGTCTCAGCCCAGAACTCCCTTCGGAGCAGCGAGTGCTGGAGGGCGAGTCTCTGACATCTGTCTGTCCCCTCTTGCCTGCGAGGGTCAGATTTTTAATGCAGCCCCGTCTGCCCACCCGTGACCTGCACACGGGCCCTGGAGCCCTGCGCTGGGCTCGCGTTGTGCAACACGCGTGGCTGGCAGGGTCACGCCTTCCGCTCCTGACGGAAAGGGGAAGTCTGCGCGGACACGCAAAGCAAAAGCCGCTGTCTGCTGCCCCGGCACGGCATGTCACCCGGGGCGGGGGCCGGAGCCCCCTCCCTGCTGCCGGCTGGGTCCGCCCTGCCCGTCACCTGCCCACAATAGAAAGGGACTCTGCACATCTGTGAGAGGAGGGGTGGCTGAATCCTGACCACAGGGCCCCCCCCCCCCCCCCCCCCGCTCTGCCAGTGCCCCATAATTCCAACTCCCAGTCCTGGTCCCCATCTGCAGCCCTCCTGGCTGTTCCAGCCCCAGGAATTCCCTGCTATGAGATGGGCCCTGGCATGGCCGTTCCCCAATTCCAGGCGACCTGGGCTTGGCCCCAGCGAACTCTCCTCCGCCAGCTTGGCCCGGCCCTGTGGGCAGGTGCCAGACGGAAAGGGGCGCATCGATCCACGCCTGTTTTCCCACTGGCCGAGGTGGTAGGGCCCAGAAGGGGGGCGATGTGCAGCACCCCAGAGGGAGTGGTTCCGGTGGTTCCCATGGGCAGCCTCCGTCCTGGATGGAGGAGGGCGGCTCAGCTGTCCCATTTCATACCAGTGGGGTTGGCCCTCGAGCTCCGCTCTGTGGCCTTGCTCCAGCTCCCCGGGCAGGCCCAAAGAAGGGCTGGATCCGCAGACGCTCTCTGGCGGGCTCCTGCTCTAACGCTGGCTTCCCCTGCTCGCCACAGCCCATGAAACCACTGAAGGCCACAGCCACCACCTCCCAGCCCGTCCTCACCATCCAGCAGATCGAAACCATCTTCTACAAGATCCAGGACATCTACGAGATCCACAAGGAGTTCTACGACAGCCTGTGCCCCAAAGTGCAGCAGTGGGACAGCAAGGTCACCCTGGGGCACCTCTTCCAGAAGCTGGTACGCTCCGCTCGCCGGTGCCGGGGCTGGGGCCGGTGGGTCCTCCTTGGTGGTGAGGGGTTGGGCGGGGGGTGCCAGGAGGCAGGGCTGGTGGTCTGGCCCATTGCCCCACTTCCTGAAGGAGCAGCTTCCAGAGCCACTGCCCCAGAGAAGGGAAGGGATGAGCTGAAGGCAGATAGGTGCAGGGAGAAAACTGCAGCAAGCCAAGGCAGGTTTTCCCAGGGGCAAGGCTCTGTGCTCCGGGGAGTAGCCGGGGGGCAGGGGGTTGCACGTGGGGACTGAGGGGCGTCAGCAGAGGGGGCAGTGAACATGTGGGGCTCTGGGTTGGGATTCAGTCACCCGCTCCGCTAAAACCTGCAGTCTCCCTGGATGGGGCTCTCGCTCCCCTGAGCGGAGCTTGGCATCGGTTGCACTACGGCGGGGGGGGCATTTCCTTCTTCCGAGCTGGGCTCGGCAGGCTCAGGCAGTCACACTGGGCTCATGCAGCCAGCCTTGCTCCCTGCCTGCAGGCGCTGGACGCTGATCTCTGCTTACCGAGAGCTGCGATCGCTCTCCAGGAGCCGGGGCGTCTGCCCGGCTTGGCTGATGCTAGCCAGCTGGAGTGGCTGGGTCTGGCGGAGGCTCTGGGGCTGACTTGCTGTGGCTTTAGCACATTGGTGTCTCTCCTGTTTGCTCTGTGGGCTCAGGCAGCAGCGAGCGCTTGCTCTCAGGCGAGCAGGGCTGGCTGGCGTGCCAGGCGTACAGCCCTTCTCCCAGCCTTGCCCGCCAGCGCCCTCCCCAAGCCGCAGCCTCTGCTCCAGCTATGCGCTCTGGCCCAGCACCTTCTCCCGGGTCCCTGTTGGTGGGAGAGTGTCTCCTTCGGCTCCTCTGGGCCCCCGGGAATCAGTGACCCCCCAACGCACACAGGAGCCAGGCGAGGGCCGCACCAAGCCGAGCCGCCGTGGGTCAGAGCGCCAGACTGCAGCGCTGGCAGACGGGAGGCACCTCTGCTACCCCCAGGCCGTCACTGGGGCAGACGCGGGCCAGGAGGGAGGGCCCCCAGCTGCACGCTCCGGGGAGAGGGCCCCTGCTTGGCGTCAGCCATTGCGGCCGGCCCGGGTTGCTATGGAAACAGATGAAGCCAAAGTCCACGGGAGACCGGCCCCACGGCAGGCGTTTGAGGGCGGGGAGGCGCGTCCTGCCAGGTCTCGTGGGTAATCTCTCTCCCCTCCTCCGCTCGCCGCCAGGCCAGCCAGCTCGGGGTGTACAAAGCCTTTGTGGACAACTACAAGATCGCGCTGGAGACGGCGGAGAAATGCAGCCAGAGCAACAACCAGTTCCAGAAGATCTCGGAGGTGAGCGGGGCTAGTGTCCGGCCACACCCTTGCCAGGAGAGGGCGTGGGGGGCTCGCCGGGGCCCCAACAGATCCCGGGGGGCAGCATCCAGGCTGCTCGGCCCACGGCCTGGGGGTGCAGCTCTGGCCGCTACACGGGGCTCGGCGCTGTGGCCAAGGTGGGCCCCTCCACCGCTGGGCCTGCCAGGCGTTCTCGGCGCCAGCTGGGGACCCCGCGCGGTCCCTGCGCCGCGTCCCGGCCCCACCGCGCTCTGAACGGGGCCGTGGGGGACGAGCCCTCCTTTGTCTGGGTCTGGCCTGGCTCCTCAGGGCTGAGCTATGGAGAGACGCCCTTCCCCACCCCGAGGGAGCCGCCTACCTGTGGGCCCAGTGTCTGGCCCAGCACGGTGCCCTCCGGCTGTGCTGGGGGTGGAGAGGTGGGAGGCCAGTGCCTTGAGCTTTCCTGTTGCCTGACTTCAATGAGACGTGTCTTGAACCCAGCCCGGGAGGGGGGCTGTCCCCCTCTCCCACCTGCTGTCCCAGGCCTCGTGCCAGGCTGTTCAGCCCGGTCCCTCCTCGGCTCATTGCTGCTGCTCTAGGAGGTGCCCTGGCGGCTGGTCCTGCCGGAGGGGTGCCCGTGTGCCAGCTGCCCGGCGGGGGTGGGTGTCTGCAGAGGGCGCTCTCCATATCCAGAGGACGGCAGAGCAGGGCCCCTTGCGCCCCAAGCTAGGGTCCATTGTGTGGGTTCCCTGCCCGTTCCCCAGCAGCTCTGATGCTGGCTGTGGCTTGCTGGTGGATGTGGTGCCCTCTCCGTGTCTCGGTGCCACGTGCGAATGACAGACCCTGGCGCTCCACCCGCAGGAGCCGAGTGCTGTCCCTACCTGCCGGGATCCAGCTCCCGTGCTCACAGAGGCCGGGCAGGGTGTGGGGGTGTTCCCTGCTGTGTCAGGGCCATGGGACTCCGGCCATGGCAGCTGGGCGCAGGCCCTCCGGCTCCATGGTTAGGAGGTGTGATCTCCGGTGCTGTTACCCTGAGGACCCAGTACCGGTGTGGAATCAGATTTGAACCCCGAACTCCTCCTGCGTCAGGGGGAGCAGCCTGCTGCAATGCATTCTGGGGGAGCTGGCTCAGGGGCCTTCCCACGTGTGCCCTGGCACTCGCCATCTCACCCTCGTGTGCCTGGTAGGAGCTGCCTCCCATGCGCTCAGAGGTGGGGGCGCTGAGGGGACCCCATGCAGGGTAGCTCCTCTACCTTGGCCTTGCCTGGAGCTGCTGCGGCGGGAGTAGGAGATGCCTTTGGGTCCCCCGTGAATCCGAGCAGAGGCAGCTGGAACGGGCAGTGACCTGGCCTCCCTGGGGCGCACGCCCAGCTCATGCAGATCCGCTCACCGGCTCTCTCCCTCCGCAGGAGCTGAAAGTGAAGGGCCCCAAGGATTCAAAGGAAAGCCACAGCTCGGTCACCATGGAAGGTACTGCCTGCACGTGCCGCTGGGGAGGGGGGGTCCCAGCCTTTTGTCTCTCGCCCGGCCCCGAGCGCGTGCATTATTGATCAGCCCCGGAGCGTGTGAGCGGAGAGCTCTTTGTGTGCCCGCACGCAGCGCCGGAGAGGGGAGAGGCGCCTCTTTAGGATGCTAGTGACGTCTGGCCGCCCCCCGCCCCCAACCTCCCCCCCGCCCCCCACTCGCTGTGTGTGGCGCTTGGCTGAGGTGCCGATGCCGGGCTGAGCTGCCGAGGGGGAGGCAGGGAGCCGGCCACCATGGCCGTGCGGAAACAGGGCTGCCATGGAAATCCTCCTCATCGTCCGGCTTTGCTGTAACTGCACCTACGGTGAGTCGGGGCTGGGCTGTGGCGTCCCTCCCTCTGCGGGAGGGCAGCCCGGCTAGGTCGTTCTTGGTGCTTTTGGCCACCCCGGGGGGTCAGTGCTGGGGGGATTCCTCCCCTGGTGCCCAAGGTTGGCCCCCCCATCTCTGGTGCCGTGCTTGGCAGCCTGAAGTTGGCGGTTTCTTTGTTCCGGGCGATGAAGGGCTGCGGTGGGTTGTGCTCCGCAAGGCACATGCAGCCGCGTTCCCACCTCTCTGAGTGGCAGCCGCCGCGGGAGGAAAGGGGACGGGAGGATGGGGGTGTAGGGGAGTGCCCCTCCATCCGGCGTGTGAGCCCGAGGGAAAGCGGTGCAGGGGCGGGGCGCAGGTCGTGGGTCGCTGCCGGGCGTTGGTTCTGGGGCAGGTCCCATTGTCTTGGCTCAGGCTGTCCCAGCGACGTCTGCCTGTTGTGTGGGGCTGGTGCCCGGCGCAAGCGCCTAGTGGGGGTGGCTGTGGGGGTGCCAACGCCGGGAAGCATGGTATCTGGCCTGCTCCTCCCTCCTCCACCCCCCCCCCCGAGCCTGCTGCTGGTGGGGGTGTGGCTCATGCTGGATCTGGTGTTCTTCCATGGGGTGGTGGACACGCCCTGCCCTTCCCTCCCCCTGATCTGCAACGGAGGGGCGGGAGCCCTGGGGTGTGGGGATGGCATGAGGTTCCATTGCTGCTGCTGGGCCGTAAGGTGAGAGGCGGCACCTGTTGGGGCGTTAACGGGCCAGCAATGGGCTCGGTGTGTCGAGAGTCCAGGGGAGACACAGCCGCTGGCCTCCGGCCCGTGGTGGGCACCGTGGGGGCGGGACCTCCCTGGGTGCGTGTGACACCCTCCTGTCCTTCCACTCTCAGGCTCCCTGTCATTGGAGAGGTGACGCAGCTGCCTTCAAGGGCTGGGGTGGGGAAGAGGGGGCCGACACCTCCTCGCACCTTCCCCTGCAGAGCTGGCGCGCGCCCGGCATGGGGTCCTGGTGCCGGGCCCCTGACCAGCGCTAGCGGCACAGGCCGGGAATCTGAGTCCAGCGCCTCAGGGAGGGGAGCAGATTTCCTTCTCTTCGTCCAGCAAAGCATGTTGCCTCCGCGCCCCTCCTCCTTGGGGAAGCGGTGTGACCGGGCGGGAGAACGCAGTGGCGCCTGCCCACTGGTATACCTAGGGTGGCGAGGCACACGAGTCTCCTACAGCCCTGTGCTGGGAACGGGGGGCGATCCGTGGGCGACACGGGCGGGCGTCCCTTAGCCGAAGCCTGACAGGCACTGGGATTTGGAGCCCTGAAGGGAGTGCCGTGGGGGAGGGCGGGGAAAATCAGGCTCCTGCTTCTGAACTGGTTCAAACAACACGACTCCAATGAAAGGGGTGCAGGGGCAGCTCCCAAGCACCCCTTTAAAGGTCAGGTCCGGTTTGAACCTCCCCAGAGCTCAGAGGTGCTGTGGCCGCCTGAACAATCCCCACATTAAAAGCCACATCCTGGCTCACGGGATGAGCAGCACGTACAGCTCTGCTCTGCTCCCATGGGCCGGCCTGTAGCTTGTAGCAGTGGGACCTTGTCGGTCCCCCTCTGGTTTCGGTGCCCTCACGGCGAGGGGGTAAACGGCATGTTTAACTGGGATGAGCTCTGTGTGTGGACACGCCCAGAAAGTGAAGTTGACTGGAAACGGACAAGGCTGCACCACTGGCCAAGGGGGGAAAGGAGAACGGGACGGCGCAGAAAGCAGGCTGGCCGGGCGCAGTGTCCAGGTCTCTGCGTTCCCTGGTAATCCAGGCGAAGCCAGCTGCTGGTCATGGTGACAGGTAGCCTCCCAGTGGCCTTCGCTGCAATTCGCCAGCCAGAGCAGCACCCTGGCGCTGATGCTGGTTGGTGTGAAAGCGCAGGGGCTGCTGAAGGGCGCTGGTGGAGCCGTGTGTGGGACGCGCGAGGCCCGGGTCTGTGCTGTGGCTGATTCTAGCTTCGCAGAGATTGCTGGCACCCGGTATTCCTGCCCAGCTGGGAAATCCCTAGCACAGAGCGCCACCCCGCTCCTAGGGCTGAGCGCCGGTGCGTGATCCCCTGCCTGGATGGCCACATGTGCCACATGTGCAGCGGGTCGTTCTGTGCAGATACCCGCGTGGCCATGGGAGCCAGTGCTCGGGGGGGGGGGGCTGTGCCACGCTGGGAGGGCCGGGGGCTGCAGCGAAGCTTGGAGCCGCTCATGTGGGGAGCCCCTGTGTGGACGTGGGGGGAGCCCACTTCACTCAACTGCCCAGCAAAGGGCTGGGGCCAGAAGGAGCCTTTCTGACGGCGTGTGCCTCTCCCCCCACAGCGCTGCTGTACAAGCCCATTGACCGTGTGACGCGGAGCACCCTCGTGCTGCACGTGAGTACGGCTCCAGCTCTCCCTGGGGGGTGGGAGATAGGCGAGGACCCCACCTGCACGCGGCAGCACCCAGCAGTGGCAGGGGAGCGCACCCCGGGGCCCCTCTCGGCGCTGCCTGCGCTCAGTCTGTGCCCAGGCCTGCGGGGCTTGCTGCAGCTGCCCCCAGAGCGCACGGGGTGCCTGCCTGCTGTCCTCCCCTGTGGGGCGGTGGGGGGCCGGCCAGGAACCCACCTGCTTCGACCTGGGGCTGGCTGGCGGCCCTCGGACCCTGACAGGGGCAGTCCTGTGGGGGAAGGAGCAGCAAGCTGGGGTGGATTTAACCCCTCGTGGCCCCCGGGAGTGGCACGCCTTGCTCCTAATGCCCGTGGCCCGGAGCAGAGCTGTGCTGGAGACCCTCGCCACCGGGCCCAGCTGCCATCTGTCTGCCCCACGGCGGGGGGCTCGCTCAGCCCTGGCCCCTCCATTCCAGGACCTGCTCAAGCACACCCCGGCCGACCACCCCGACTACCCGCTGCTGCAGGATGCCCTCCGGATCTCCCAGAACTTCCTGTCCAGCATCAACGAGGACATCGACCCGCGGAGGACGGCGGTCACCACTCCCAAGGGGGAGGTGAGGCAGGGCTGGGCTGGGAGCCCCTGCTGTGCTGGCAGCAAAACTGCCTCTTCTGCTCACCCACTGGGACTGGCGCAGGACAGACGAGCAAGGCCCAGGGCAGAGCCAGAGAGGTGCTTCCCCCCCCTCGGGGTGGGGCTTGAGCCTGGCCGGGAGTGTCACCTGGGGCCTGCTAGCTCGTCAGCAGCTCGCTGGGGGCGGGAGACCCGGGCCCTGCTAGGGACCCAAACCCACAACCTCTGGGCTGTGGGGCGAGAGCGCTGCACACGGGCTGGGGTGGGCTCTACGGCTGGGCCCGAATGGGGTTGATGGGCTGCTGTGAGCTGGGGTGGGAGGGCTGGGGGGGGGCAGTTGTCCAGCAAGGCCCCCTTCACCCGTACTGTGGAGGGGCAGCCACTGGGAGAGCTGTGCCATGGCATGCTAGGCTGGGGGCAGGAGTGCCACCCTCTGGGGCCATGGCTTGCGGGCAGAGCGGTGCCAGCTGGGGACCCAGGCGGCTGCTGCAGTTACCAGGGGAGGGCAGGCCAGGAGGGATTTACGGGTCCGCCCCAGGGTGTAGCCCAGGATTCCCTCGAGGCCCCATTCAGATGGTCAGCGGCGGCGCAGGGGGTTCATCAACTGATCGCATGACTTGTGAACCTGCCCTGTGCTAGCCGCGCCCCTTGGGGCCCTCTGTCTTTGGGCTAGCGCTAGGAAGGGTGACGGCAAGGGGCTGGCTCCTGGTGTCCGTTAGCCCTGCTGGGAAAGGACCATGGAGACATGCTTCGCTGGCTCTTGGGAAGAGACCCTCCAGCCACGGCCCGTGTCCCGTTCTCTCTGACCCAAGCCCAGCTAGACCCCGAGGGTCCCTCCTCGAGGCTCTGTCTGCCCCGGCTAACTCAGGTCCACTCACTGTGAGCAGCCAGGGGCAGGGCTGCTTCCTCCTGGCAGCTTGGCGCGTCGGCTGCCCCTGCGTGCCGTCTGGCCTGCGTGCGGGACGAGGGGCCCAGCGGGCCGTGGCCCCCTCCTCACCGCAGGCCCTGCTCTCTCCCAGACACGGCAGCTGGTGAAGGATGGCTTCCTGGTGGAGCTGTCGGAGGGCTCACGGAAGCTGCGCCACGTCTTCCTCTTCACCGACGTCCTCCTCTGCGCCAAGCTGAAGAAGACGGCTGTGGGGTAAGGCGGCGCCGCCCTGGGTGGGGGGACAGGGCAGATTGCTGCGGCTGGGGTTGGCAGCACGTGCTCTGCTGCTAGGATGGCAGCCGGAGCAGGGGCCCCAGGGCTAGTCTGCCTGGAGATGGGGAAGGGCATTCACTCCGGGGCGTGGGGAGGGGCGGGTGACACGTGCCCAGCCTGTAGGGCTGGTGCCGGGGTAGGTGATGCCGTGGCCATGGGGGGCAGAGGCGTGCGCTCTCCGGGAGCGGCTCTAGGCCCAGGAGCGCTGCAGTGGGCTCAGCCCGGCCCTGTCTCGGCAGGAAACACCAACAGTATGACTGCAAGTGGTACGTGCCGCTGGCCGACCTGGTGTTCCCGGCCCCAGAGGAGTCGGAGCCGTGCCCGCAGGTGCACGCCATCCCGGACCACGAACTGGAGGACATGAAGATGAAGATCTCTGTCATCAAGAGCGAGGTGCAGAAGGAGGTGAGCTGGGGAGGCTGGGCTCGCTGGCACACTGGGGGGGGGCTCCCTCTGCTTAGCGGGGGAAGCTCCTGCTGGGCCCTGGCCAGTTCCCTGGTACCCCGTGCCCGGGGCAGGGGCCCTCTGTCGCCCATTGGTGCGTCACTGCATCCGTGCGCCTGGCAGTGCCCCGTCTCCTGCGCTGGGGGAGGCAGAGGGAGGCAGCTGTTCTGGGCATTGACTCCCATGGCCATTCGCCCCGTCTGGCCCGCATACGATCCGACCAGCTCCCACTGCCTCGTGCTCTCCCCCCACAGAAGGCCAGCAAGGGGCAGAGCCGAGCCATCGAGCGCCTCAAGAAGAAGATGTTTGAGAACGAGTTCTGGCTGCTCCTCAACTCGCCCTCCATCCCCTTCCGCATCCACACCCGTAACGGGAAGGTAGGGCTGGCCGGCGGGCTGGGGGTGGGCGCTGATGGGCAGGGAGGGCGCAGAGCTGGCTTGGCTGGCCAGTGGGGGCTGTGCCGTTTGTGCCCAAGCAGGCCAGGCCCAGCTCCTCTGCCCTGCAGACTGCTGTCCTGGCGGGGTGGGATCTCCGTGCGGGGCCGTGCCTCTGCCCTCCAGTGCCGAGCGGGGAGCAGGGTGATCTCTCCCTGCCAGGGCCCTGCCCGGGGGCGCGTGGTGCCGCTGGCCTGTGGGGCTGTGGCGTGCTCAGTCGGTCCCAGCCCACGCGGCTGCCCTGACACCATCCCGTCCCTTTCAGAGCTACCTGTTCCTGCTCTCCTCGGACTACGAGAGGTCGGAGTGGAGGGAGGCCATCCAGAAGCTGCAGAAAAAGGGTGAGGCCCTGCACTGTCAGAGGCCCTGCGGGAGGAGCCGTCCCCTCCTTCCCAGGCCCTGGGGGCTCCCCGGGAGCGTCCTTCGCAGCAGGGCGCGCCTGCCCCGAGCTGTTCCGGCCTGTAGCGGGTTGGCTGAAGCAGCCTGGGGCCCTGCTGTGCCCACCAGCCATTCTGGGTCACCCTCGGGAGGTCCCGCAGCACACGGGAACTCCTGGCCATGGCTGCTGACCGCCTGCCCTGTGCCCCCACAGACCTCCAGGCCTTCGTGCTGAGCTCGGTAGAGCTGCAGGTGCTCACGGGGTCCTGCTTCAAGCTGCGCACCGTCCACAACATCCCCGTCACCAGCAACAAGGACGGTGAGTGCCTCCCGCCGGGCCCCGCTCAGGCCCCTCCACCGCAGGGCCAGCGCCGCTTCCTGGCTGCTGGCTGGCACAGCGAGGCGGGCTGAGAGCCGGGTGCGCTGGGTGCCGGGGCTGACGCCGGAAATTCCCTAGGGGTGGGGCGTGCTCTGCTCCCCACTGTCCCCCGCCCCCTCGGCTCCTGCTGGCATCTGCTCAGCTCCAAGGCCAAATCTGCCAGCCGGGGGGATAAGCGCAGCGTCTTGGCTAACAGGCCCCCTCTCCGTACGAGCAGCCGCACAGCCCAGCCGTGCTGGGCGGCAGGACTCCTGGCTCCTGCCAGGCCGCGGGCTGGGCAGCGTTCAGGGCTGCAGCCTTCGCCCTAGGGGTGGGCCGGGTCTGAGCTGCCAGCTCCGGGGGGCGGGGAGGCGCTGAGGGTCAGGTGCGGTGTGAGAGCAGAGCAGCTGGCCTGGCCTGGGACGGCCTCGCTCAGGAGGGGCGCCGACCTGAGCAGGAGGCCCTGCCTGTTGGGGGCTCTTTGCCGCCAGGCTGCCAAGGAGACGCCCCTCCCCGACTGGCAGCTGCTTTGCCTTGCACGCTGGCTCGGAGCTGCCTGGTGGCAGCGTGCACCCCCGCCCCTTCCACCACTGGGCTCAGGAATCCCATTGGCTGCTCCTTGGGGCCATCGCTGCCCCCCCTTTGGACACCCCACCACTGGGGTCACGCATCCCCTCCTACCCAGTGCCCCACACCGCATGAGAGGGCTCTGGTTCCCCGCCCACAGCAGCAGCGTGAAGCTGGATCTCTGGGGCCCGTGGCAGACATCTGGGCCCAGGCTGGCTGTCCTGCCTGCAGCGCTCTTACCTGCCCTGCCCTGCTGTGTCGGGTAACTGGTGATGCTGGGAAGCCAGTTCCAGAAGCGCCCAGAGACTGAACCCTGTGGAGCTGGGGGAAGGCTCCTGGCCTCCGCTTGCTCACGGAAGGGGAAGGCTGGGCCAAGGGCCCCTGAAGCCTTTGCCGCCAGGCCGGCGGTGGCACGGGTTCCGGGCGGGCCAGGCCTGCCAGCCTGAACGTAGCCTTTGCTTCTCTCGCCGTAGATGACGAATCCCCAGGACTCTACGGCTTCCTGCACGTGATCGTCCACTCCGCCAAGGGATTCCAGCAGTCTGCCAGTGAGCGCCGGCCGGGCCCAGCATGGGGTGGGCTGAGCAGAGGGGCCGAGCCCTGCTGTGCCCGCCCAGGGGAGTGCAGAGGGGGCTGGGCCCCGGAGAGGGGCTGGGCCCTGCCCTGCTCGCGCTCATGTCGCCATCTTGCCCCAGAGCCTGGCAGTGCCCAGCCCATCGGGCCCTGGCTGGGCAAGGACTGCAAGCTGGGGGCTTTGCCCCAGGGCTGGGGACGGATCCCTCGAGCCCCACCTGACTTGTCTCCTCTCCCCAGACCTCTACTGCACGCTGGAAGTGGACTCCTTCGGGTACTTTGTCAGCAAAGCCAAGACCAGGGTTTTCCGGGACACGACGGAGCCCCAGTGGAACGAGGTGAGCTGCTAGGGGACACAGGCCCTGTCGTGGGCCTGGGCTGTCACCCCCAGCTCTGCCGGTGCCCCTCCAGCCCGCCCTGCAGCCCTCCCCTGCTTTTGGAGACCCAGGGCCCCCGACCCCCAGGGCATTCTTCCCCTCCCCAGCTCTGCTGACACCCCTGGAGCCCAGGTGATGCAGAACGAGGCCAACGCACCGTGCGTTCGGGGGTCCAGGGCCCGTCCCTGCTGTCTCTGGGACCTGGCTCCCCACGGGCAAGTCCCGGGGCTGCTCTCGCGCCCACCTGCTGTGGGCTCAGCTGCCATCTCTGTCCCCGCTGCAGGAGTTTGAGATCGAACTGGAGGGCTCGCAGTCGCTGCGCATCCTGTGCTACGAGAAGTGCTACGACAAGACCAAGCTCAACAAGGACAACAATGAGATCGTGGATAAGATCATGGGCAAGGGGCAGATCCAGGTACGTCCACAGGTGTTCGGGGGGGGCTGCGACCCTGCCCAAAGGCTGCTGGAGGGTGTTCATGTCCCGCTGGCGTGGGGCTGGGCAAAGCAGCTCACGCGGGTGTCGGGGCAGGGCTGGGGTGATTTTGTTCCTGAGCGGCAGCACCGTGAGCCTGGCCCTCCGGCCCCCAGGTACCCCCGGCCGGTCTGGGACTGGGGGGCCCAGGCCAAGCCCTGCCCCTAGTGCCGTGCGTCCTGCTCAGTGCTGCCCGGTCTCAGGGGAGCCCTTCCTCTGCGAGTGCTATGTCGCTGGCAGAGCCAGTCCCTCCCCACCCGCCTGGGGACATCCAGTGGGCAGGTGTGTTTTTCCGTCCGGCTCCGACGCCACCTGCGCTCGCTGGCTGCCCGTCCGTACGCCTTGGGGAGCCTGGAACGGGCGCGGGCGACTCCTGAGACCGGCAGGGGTCTGGTGTGAAGTGGGCCCAGGCCTGTGCAGAGACGGGGCCGGGCAGCCGTGGCGTGTCGGGGCTATCCTCTGTACAGACAGCTGTGCTGGGGCTGGGGTAGGGGGCTGGAGCATGCTGGGCCGCTCCCAGGGGCCTGCTGCGCAGGCAGAGCGACGGCCGGGGGCCTGGCAGCTCCCTGCGGTGAGTTTGGTTTGCGTCAGGGACCCTGTCCCACTGGCTGCAGGCTCCGTCCCCTGCCCTGTCGGCTCCGTGCCTCAGTCTCCGCCTGCCAAGGTGGTGAGGCTTATCGAGCGCCAGGGCTACGGGGTGCTGAAGGGAGATGGCTTGTGGCCTCCCGGGGGGCCGTGCCCCAGTCTGCCCTCTCCCACCCCCTGCGGCGTGGCCCGGCTTGTTTCCCTGGCCGGTGGGGCTGCTGCAGACAGGCGAAGGGCCCCGATCCATCCGAGTCCGGCGCTGACGCTAACACCCAGCTGCTGGCCAGGCCCTCGTCTGCAGACCTCGGCAGGGGCTGGGTGCAGGGGCCTGTCCCGCGGCCCGGCTGAGACCAGGGAGGCGGTCGCGGTCCCACCCAGCCACGGGTGCGGAGCTCAGCCCTTCCCGCTTCGCCGCTGCCGTCACTCAGTGGCGTTGCTGCTATGGCAACCGGGTTGCCAGGGCAACTGCCAAGTCTCCTCTGGGCTGGGTCGGGAGGATGAGGGGGCTTTGCTGCGGGCCCAGGGACGTGCCCCTGCCTCCGCAGGTGGGGGGCAGGGTGCCAGCAGGGGCAGGAAAGGGGGTGGCTGTTCTGGGGTGCAAGGGAGGGGCTTGGCTTCTGCAGCTGGAGGTGGGGTCCTGGTTACCATGGAGACCGTCTCCTTGCAGGATGCTGTAGCGCATGCTGGGCCCCATGGTGAGGGGCCGGGGGGCGTTCAGCAACGGGACCTTGGCTGTGGGATCAGCATCCCCGAGGCTGGCTGGAGCCGTGCCCCTTTTCCTTCGGGTCGTGCCGTGTGGCCCCTCTGGCAGGCCAGATCCTAGGTCAGAGCGCCGGCTGGAGGTTGCGGGGCTGGGGGGAAGGCAGACAATTAACAGCTCCCCCCTTTCTCACCGGGCGAATCCCTCCATTGCTGCTGAAGGATTTCAGGTGGCTCTGTCGGGCATGACCATGTAGCAGCAACAGTTCCTGGGCTCTCGGGCGCCCCAGGCAGGGGGCGTCTTGGCTGGCGGGAGGAGGGTTTGTTGTGTGCAAAGGGCTCTGGGCGGGGTTAAGGCTTTGGATGTTCTCTTGCAAATGTGGGGCGATGGGGGCGAGGGGCCTGTGACAGGCAGCTGGACAGTCCGCCACGGCTTCCCCAGCCAGGGCCCAGGCCACAGTCCAGCCCGTTGGGCTCTGCTGCCGGCCCCTGTGCCCTGCGGGCCTTCGCTCCGAGTCCTGTAGGACGTCTGATAGTGGGTTGGACCAGCCAGTGCCAGCAGCCACAACTGGCGAGTTGGCGGCTGTCTGCCTAGGAAATGCTGAGCCCAGGAGCCCAGGAGCCCAGGAGCAGCAGCTGCCAGGCTCACCCCAGCCCCCGAAGCACAGGTTAAAACCAGTCCCTGGGTTGAGAACGCTGGCTCTGGGCACTCACGGGGTGGAGGTGGCTGTGCCCAGCCCCAGCGTGGGCAGGTTCGCGCAGGCCTGGTGCAGCCAGCCGTGGGCCAGGAGAGCAGGGGCCTTCAGTGGGGATCCTACAGACCTGGTGTGGTCAATCAGCTCGGTAGCGTCAGCAGCGGGGGGCATGGCCCAAGCAGCTCCTCTGCGTGGGGCGTTGGCGAGGCCAGGGTGGGGCGAGCTGCCCTGGCAGAGAGCCTGGAGCCGCGCGGGGCTTGGCACGGCACGGCTGGCTGGGGGTTGGGTCCCTGGCACCGTCTCCTAGTCCCTGCGCATAGCCTGAAACATGGGTCCAGGTTAAGCCTGGCGCTCCTGCCGTGGGAAGCTCCCGGCTGCGTGGGGGTTGCCGGAACTGTCCCCACCACCCCGGCCCCTTGGAGACTGGCTGCTGTGGCTTACACTTTCCTGGCACTGGATCCGTTGGCCCCAAGCGGGTGCAGCCGTCGAGGTGCTGCCAGCTGCAGCTGTGTACCCACAGGGGCGGGGTGGGGCCAGCTTCCCTGTGCTGGGGGCCTCGGCTCTGCTTTGGGGCCCTGCCAGCGGTGATGGACTGAGCCCTGTCAAACTCGCCCTGCCGACAGAGGGATCAGGGAGTCGAGGCTCCCGCCCTGGCTGGAGGGGAAAAGGTGCCCTGTCCTGGACTCCTCAGCCGGCCGCTGGATACCTGGCAGTGCATTCGTTCTACAGCCTGGGGCTTGGCTGTCAGCACCAGCCCCCTGACCCCTTGGTGCCCAGGGGCCACTATCCTGACCAGCCCGTCCCCGCTGCCTGGGTCTGGGCCCTGGCTCTTCCCATCGCTGTGCTGAAGGGCCCCTCTTAGCCCCATCTGCCTGCTCCATGGGAAAGTGGCTGTGCTGGCCAGCCCCCAGGGAGATGGGGGTGTGGCAGTGCGGCTGGGAAGGAGTGGGGAGGGGAGCCAGAACTCGGTTCAGAGGGAGAGGGCCCTGGGAATACGTGAAGGAGTCAGCGGGTGGGACCGGGGGTCCCAGCAGTTGGAGATCAGCGGGGAGAGGGGAACCAGTGGGGCCGTGCAATCAGAAATAGCCTTGTGTCAACCCCATGAGTC
This sequence comes from Mesoclemmys tuberculata, assembly GCA_007922155.1. Classification (NCBI taxonomy): domain Eukaryota; kingdom Metazoa; phylum Chordata; order Testudines; family Chelidae; genus Mesoclemmys; species Mesoclemmys tuberculata. The sequence continues at coordinate 18,725,180 of ML675623.1, read as the reverse complement.
ATGCTGCCCCCAAGCCAGGGGACACGGGAGCTGGCGTGGGGCTGGGCGCAGCGGGAGCCGGGTCCAGAGGAAAAATGTGGCTGTGTGAATCTTGGGGGCGGAGCCTGGGAGGGCATGCGTGGGCCAAAGACTGAACTACCTGGGAGGGAAGGCAGGTGGCTTGTGTGACGCTGGATCAGCATCTGTGATGATGGGAGCGAGGCTTTCAACCCACATGCTCCAGGGCGTAGGCTGGTCTCCAGCAGGGGTCAGGCAGGAACTCTCTCCTGGGACTGGCTACATGCTCAGGGGGGCGGGGGCAGTCCCAATCCAGCACAGGGCACCAGCGTAGACACTCACCCCGTGCTCCACACAGCAACTGCTGTGCTCGGGCTGCAGTTCCCTTCCCAGCGTGTCTGCTCATAGCTGGTGCTGGCTGGCCACCTTGGGTGCCACCTCCAGAGAGCTGAATGGGCAGCGGAACCGCCTCTCTTGGCCCTCGGTTGGGAGGGCCCCTCCAGCTCGCAAAGGTGGGGCAGCAGGTGGGGAGCCATGGCAAGCAGCTAAGGCCCCCGGGCAGGCCCTGCTTCCAGGGCACCTCTGCCAACCAGCTGTCCCTGCAGGAAGGAAGAGCAGGGCAGGAGGCCCTCTGGGTTGCTGCAGCGCTGGGGCAAGGGGACCCCTGGGCCAGGGACAGGGGGGCAGGGACGGTGCTATAGGATCTTGGGTGCCCTAGCTGACTCTGCCCCTCAGTGCTGCCCTGGGGCATTTCCTGGCACGGGGAGGAGGGTGATGCTTGCCCCCTGCCGTGTTGTGGGGCTGAGCCGGCTTGGCTGGGGCCCAGGTGCTTGTTACAGATGGGATCTGCTGCCTGGGTAGCAGCTTGGCCCGCGAGCCGGGCTGGCTCCAGACAGCTCCCGGAGCAGGACAAGTTTGGGGCAGCAGCTGGCAGGCCGTGCCCGGGTAGGGAGTGGGGCTCTCCTCTGAGACGGGGGATCTCCCTGGCTGGGCCCCAGGCTGCCGAGTCTGGAGGCCAGGCTCCAGCCCACGCTGCTCCTGGCTGGATGGCAGCTGGCTCAGCGAGGGAGATCGATCGCTCCCCCCGCCCGCCCTTAGCTTAAGTGAGACCAACCTGCTCTTCCGCTGCCTTTTCCACTTAGCTTCTGCCTGTGGGACGTCCTCCCCTTCCCCCGCCCTGAGCATTCGGGGTGGGCTTGGGGGTGGGTGCAAGGCAGCCGTCTGGCCCCGCTCTCCCCTGGGGATAGATCCCACCCCAGAGCCAGGCGCCGCGGCTGCTCTGATCTGACCCTTGAGAGCCCTGTTTAATGCGAGGGCTGTGTGGATCCCCCGCCAGGGGGAGGGGATCGCTTCCGTTTGGCTCTGTGGGGAGGAGAGGCCGGGCCGGGAACACGCCTTTTGCCTGCTGCAGGAGGGCTCTCAGCAGCTCCCGCGTGTGCCAGGCGGACTGAGCCCCTGATCCTTGGGGCAGGCTGGCTCTCGGGAGCCCCTGGCCACTGGGGGGGAGGGGTATCAGTGGTTCCCATCGTGGCTGTTAGCAGAGGCCCAGGCTCTCCCACGCTCACGGAGCAATAACCTCTGCTGACCTCCCGGGCCAGAGCTTCCCAGGCCTGCCATCCCAGCTTCCTCCGAGAGCCCAGCCGGGCAGTGGAGCAGGAGACTTGCCCCTGCTGGCTGCAGCCCGGCAGCACGTGCTCTTGGCAGATCTGCTGCGGGCTGAGCTGCATGTGGCTGATGGCGTGGGGGGAGTCCTGCGGGCGCAGAAGAGTGCCCGGGTCCCCCAGCACCCGGGGGCCGGGCCAGCTGGGCTGTGCTGCTCTCTGGAGGTGATAGGCAGAGCCCTTTGGGAAGGGGGGGTGGCAGAGCTGTTCACCCACACTGCGTCCCCTGGTCCCTTGGCCCGTGGGCTGCACTGGGGAGATGGGCAGCTCGCGCCCTGAGATCAGGATGGAGGGGGGTGGCTGGTGCCAGCTGGGGAACAGGAGGGGCGGCCGGAGCCTGCGGATGCTGCAGTTCTGGGAGGCTAACAGTAGCAAGCTGCTTCCACGGTCCTGGTTCAGTGAGATCCAGTGGGGCCTCGCCTCTGCTTGGCATCTGTCTGTTCAGGCCTGTAAAGCTGCCCTGCTATGTTGGAAGCTCCTTGCTGTGTTGCCTGGCAGAGGCCACCCCCCTCCCCACTGCCCGCGCGCTCCTTGGAGCCTTGTCTCACTGCCCCCTCTCCCCAGGTGCCTGGGGGTTAGCCGACTTGGCCTCTGCGGAGCAAACTCCTGAGCTGGGAAGCTGCAATGGGAAACAGATGTCTGCTCTGGGGCCTGGGCCTCCCTCCCCGCTGCCCCAGCTTGTGGCGTTGTGTTCGTAAATCAGGCCGGGAAACGGTTCAATATGCAAATGTAGCATTTGGGCCTCCTGTCCCTGGGGATGCGCCAGGCCCCGCAGGCAAAATCCATCAGGAATCGATTCCTTCTGTTCGAGACAAACCGCCCCTTAGCGAGGGGGGGGGGAGGTTGGGAAGGCCCTCCCCCGCGGGGTCTAGCTACAAGAACATCAGAACTGGGTCAGAGCAATGGCCCATCCAGCCCTTCGTCCTGTCTTCCGACCGCAGCCGGTGCCAGGTATGTTGGAGGGAGTGACCAGAACAGGGCAATTATCGAGTGACCCATACTCTGTTGTTCGGTCCCAGCTTTGGCAGTCAGAGGGTAGGGGCACCCAGAGCATGGGGTTGCCTCTTGGATAATAGCCACTGATAGACCTATCCACCATGAGCTTCTCTGGTTCCTTTCTGAACCCAGTTCTGCTTTTGGCCTTTGCTGCATCCCCCGGCGAGGAGTTCCGCAGGCCAATGGCACTGCGTGAAGCACTTCCTGAGCTTGGTTAATTTCACTGGGCAACCCTGGTTCTTATGGCGTTGGAAGGGGGGAAATAATGCTTCCCAGTGCGCTAGCTCCACCCCATTCGGGATAGCCCTCTGCCATACCCCCCTTTAGTTGTCTCGTCTAAGCTGAACGGGCCCTGTCTTGTTAAGCTCTCCTCATGTGGGTATCAGGCCAGACCTCCCGGCATTTGTGCCGCCTTCCTCTGTATTTTTTCCGATACCAATATGTCTTTTCTGAGCCGGGGGGCGGGGCGAGAGGTGCGAGCTGTGTTCAGGGTGTAGCCGTGGCAGGGCTTTGTGGAGAGGCTGCGGCTGTTAGCTGGGGGAGGCGCCAGGATCCCACCTCAGGGCATAGGCGTGTTGGCTGGGAGGCAGGCCCCAGGATCCCACTCTGGGGTTGAAGCTCTGCCTGCCAGCCGTGAGCAGGGCACACCCAGGCTGACGGGCCACTGCACCATTGCAAGGGCCGCGGCCGCTCCTCCGTAACCAGATGCAGGAAGCATCCCGGAGCTGGGGGGGGACTCACTGCTCGGAGCCCGCCAGGTTTGTGGGGATGGCTCCCCAAGGGCCCCAGCAGCCAAGGCCGGTGCTTTGGGTGCACACACGTTGGGGCTGGGTGCAGGGGCAGGGAAAGCTGCCGTCCCCACACGGCAGGTGCAGCTTGCCTGGCTGGGTCTGTCCCCATTTCTCCCTGCGGAGGCGTGGTGGAAGCTGCTGGCCTTCAGCCCGTGGGCTCTTGTACCCAGGCTCTGGACAGCTTCCAGCCAAGCTGGCATCTTGGATCGGCGGGAAACGCAGATAAAGAGCTCAGAGGCAACCAAGCGGCAAGGGCTCTGGGCTAGGGGAGCAGCATGGCCATCCGAGGGGACGGAGGAGAGAAGGGAAGCGTGAGCCCCACCTGGCCGGCTCTCCCGGGTGACCTGGCTGCGGCCTCTCCCGTAGCTGTGCTGGTGCATTGCAGCTCTCGCTGGGATGGCTTGAAAGTCACCTTGCCGAGACCTGAGTCAGGCGAGGCCAGCCCCTCAGCCCAGCTCTTCCTTTGCTTCCCTTTCCTCCCCCACGTGTGCCATCGCTGGGCTGGCCAGAGCTCCCCGCTGGACTGGGGCACGGGCGCCCCCAGGACGTGAGGGGAACGCGATAGAGAAGTGTTGCTCTGTGCATGGGGGTAATTCGCAGGAGGACACCCCCAGCCTCCCCTCCCCGGAGTTACAGCCTGGCCCCTAGTGAGAGATTTAAAGGGTGAATTGGATGTGGCTTGGGCGTGGCCGGTGCCGGGGCCAGGCACAGGAAGGGGAAAGCCCCCTGCGTCATGCGGGAGAGCAGCCTGGCTAGGGGCTGGATTCTGGGGTTCAGGTCCCCGGCTCCTCTGGCTGCAGATGCCCTCGCTCTGAGGCCGAAGCTGGGCCCAGCGTGCCTGGCTCCAGCTGACGGGGGACGGGAGGCGTCGAGGCTGCTGCGCGGCAGGGGAGGACTTAACGGCCGCTGACCCTTGGGGAGGGCAGCTGGGCTGGTCGGCCGCTGTCAGGCTAGCTGGTGCCAGGCGGTGAAGGAGTTAAGGGGGGGGGGCCTGCCTTTGAGTCATTTCCTCGGAGCGGGAGGGCTGGCTCTCTGGCGGCCCCGCTGCTGCCGTGCTCGGCTGCTGGCTGGGGCTCTCTAGGGAGGAGACTCTGCCCTGCTCTCCCGGGCTCAGCATCTGCTCCCGCTGCCTCCGGCCGGCTGGGATTTGGCGGATTTTCCCTGCCCGCTGGAGAGCAGAGCGGGCAGCCCAGGATGACGGACGTCCTCGTGCAGCCGGACTGCGCCCTGAGCTCGGTGCGTGAGTGCCTGGACCGCTGCTGCCTGGAGGAGCCCGGGAACAAGCGCCCCTCCAGCGCAGGAGCCACACTGTGGGGCAGAGTGCGCAGCAAGCTGCTCAGGCAAAAGGTACCGTCCCTTTATGCCGCTTCCCTGGGCTGGGGGGGCTGGGCATGGCCAGGATTCGCCCTGGCCCGCGGGTGCCAGTTGCTCTAGCGAGAACGCGATGCGCATTCTCCAGGACCCAGCTCTGACCTGCTCAGAGCCAATGGCTCTCAGGGACTCGCTCTGGGTCGTTCCTGTGCCAGGGTTGCTGATCCCGGGTCCCCCCGCGGTACCTTTGGGGGGCCGGTGCATGGCTGGGAGGGTGATGTTCTGTGCTGCGCTGCTGTGAGCCGAGGCGCTGCGTCCTGAGAGGGGCTGCTCCTCCTGTCCCGCGCCGGGGGCCAGCCGGCCCTGTGCAGGGACTGCGCCTTGCAGCAGTTGCGTGGGGAGGGAGCGGGGCTGGGCTGGGCGCAAATCCCAATGTGCCCTGGGCCCCTAGTGTGGTGGGAATGTGCTGTGGGTCTCGCGCTGATGGGGCAGCGTGGTGGGAGAGGACGCTGCCCCGCCGGTTCCAGGACCTGCTGCCTGGGGAAGGTGCTCGAATCTCGTGCTTCAGGGTGGGAGCGGATCTCGGCAGCGTCCAAAAGGCCAGGCTTTTCCCACCGCCCTGCTGTGCCTGGTCGTGGCCGGGTGGAGGCTGGGCTTGGCGGCCCCTGGAGACCGTCGCTGGTTCTTTTCCTGGTCTCGCCACAGACTCCCTCTGCGACCTGGGCTGAGTCACGTAAGCCAAAATTGCCCAGAGGAGCCAGTGACTGGCTGGCTGTGCGCCGTCCCGTGAAACCAGCTGGAGTTCGTGCCCAAAACGAGGGGCCTCTTTGAGCAGTTTGAACTTAACCTCCTTGTGCCACCTCAGGGCTCACCACCTGTCCTCTCTGGGGCCGGGCTGGGATCAGGGTCGCCGACACTTTACAGGGCGCCATGGGACGGCTTGTAGGCTGCCAGCTGGGTGCACCCAGCTAGTGCCTGGAATGGGAGGGGACATGGATGGAGGCAAACTGGTTTTGAGCCCTGGGGTGAGCATCGGTGCTGGTGATGGTGAAAGCTGCTGCAGATCCCCCTGGGGGTGCTGGACAGGTGATGGGGCAGCACTTGGGTGCTGCTCTCTGCGGAGGTGTGTGGCCCTGGCTGGTGCCTGCCGAGCCCGGCTAGTCACTGCCAGTTGCCCCGGCGTTTGTCTTGAGCAAGCTAGGTGGCTGCCGCTCGTGTTCGGGTGTTTCCAGGAGCTGTCTGTGCTGGGAGCCGTCTCGGGCGACTTCCGCCTTCGTCCTAGGAGCGGGGCTGGAGGTGCCTCTTACCCACAGGGTGATTCAGTGGCTGGCACGAATCGGGGCAAAATATCGGGCTTGAAGAGGCCAAGGCCTGCTCATTAACAGTGCTCTCAGTTCACAGCCTTCCCGGCAGGTCCAGCTGTGACAGCTGTTCAGATCCCACTGTCATTTCTAGGTAGCCAGTGTCCATGGAAGAGGAGTAAGCAGTCAGGACTGATCCTGATGCCTTGACGATGCAGGGTAACAAGTGCTCTGAGTGGCTAGGCTGGAACAGCAAGGCCTTTTGTCTTCCCTCTGCTTCCTGATCTCGGCCCCGGCGCCTGCTGGCAAGAAGCTGGCTGTAGCTCGGACGTGCACTTGGGAGCAGTGAATGACTCCAAGCATCTCAGCTCAGACTGTATCAGGATCTTTAAAACCCAGCAAATGCCTTTTAAAAACGCAAATCCTTGAATTCCAGCTTTGCTTCCGCCTGCCGAGCCGGAGCTCAGGGTCCCACCTATGCTGGCCTCCCAGGCCCCCAAACCTGCATCCAACTTCCCAGGCCGGGGCTGGGGCAGCATCGCGGCTGCAGGAGAAACACCAGCACAATGGCCTGGTCAGGCAACGAAGGAGCAACGGACTCTTGCCCTTTGTCGTGAAGATGCGAAACGTCTGCAATCGCCTGCTGCTTGCTCGCAGGTTCTGCCGACAAGTCGGGGCCCTACGTCGCAGGCAGGGTAGCTGTGCCTGGCTCGGGGTCAGGATATCAGAGAGACGTGGGGGGGATGCAATAGCTTTTGGCGGCCTGGCTTCTGTTCTGATATCTCCCTCGCCTTGTGTCTGGGCCCTGAGCGTGTCCAGGAGTGCCAGCTTCACAGGGTCTTCCCAGTGCACCGCTTGGGTCCGGGACTTGTGCTGTGTTGTCATGGGCTGTATCCCATAGCACCGAGGCCCTGCTCCTGGACCGTGGGCTCCGCACGGCACGAACACAGCCCAGGACGGTCCCTGCCCTGGGGAGCTTACAGGCTACTTAGCCTGGGTGGCGAAAACAGCCTGGTCTGGGTCATTAGTCGAGTCTGGCAGTGAAAGACCCAGTGAGCTGGTGCTTGGCTGACTGAGCGCTGGCAGGCGTCTGCTGTGAGGCGGGGCCGTTACTGCAGAGAGGGTCGTAGCTGGGCACGCGGCTGGTGGCTTGGCTGAGTCACGGCCTGCTCGGTGAGGGCTGCGAGGAGCATCCCTGGGGAGTGACTTGGACTGTCAGCCATTGGCTGGTCACTCAGCGGGAGGATCCAGGTAGCCTGGGTCCCCTCTGCTGGGCAGAAGTAGAGCCGGAAGCAGACAGAGGCCCAGACACCCATTGCATTGCTCATTCCCCGGGAAGGGCTGATCCCAGTCTGGCGGCTGAAAGCTGCGGTTTGCTCCGGCCGGCTGTGTCTGGCTGCGGAGACCCTGGCATCCCCTATGCCGGCGTTGGCCCGGGGCCAGGCCTTCTCCGGGACAAGGATCTCCAGGAGCGGGTGCCCCACGAGGTTTCCCCGTCAGAAGTGGCCGAGGCAGCCTGGCGCAGAGACTGGCAAGGACATGGCCCGCTGCGCCCTACGAAAGGCACCGGGGAAGCAGGGCAGCCCAGGCTGGCAGCTGAAAACAGAACCGTCCTCGGGAGCCGGCTGACATCTCTGAACATCTCCTCTGCCACATTCAGCCGCTCCTCTTCATGGCGCACGCTGTCCTAGGCTGCAGGGGCTGGGACGCCTCGTTACCGAGATGCTAGAGCATCCCCAGCCTGGTCCAGAGGGCTTGGTGGAGGGGAGCTGGTTCCTTTCTTTTCGGTCAGAAGACGCTGGCTTGACGTGCATTGGGGCGTCCGCCGCGCTCTTGCCGCAGGGAGCTGACAAAGCTGCCTTTATCCGAGAGGCTCTGGAGGAGCGTGTGGCTCCCCGGGCACCCCCAGGGGAGTGAAATAGGGAGTCATAGAAAGCAGGGGGCGACTGACTTGGAAAAAGGAAAAATCCCGGCGAGACTGGAAGCCTCTCCTGTGTGCCAGCAGGACTGGATGTGCCGCCAGGCGCAGCGTTAGATTGGCAGGACCTGGTGCACAGAAGGTGCCCCTGGCATTGGGCGCAGGAGGCTCCCATTCACCCTGCTGCGTGGGCAGATATGGGGTCGACCAGGCTGCCTGCGTTTCCGAAGGCCAGCTGGCAGCGCGATGTGGCCTTCTGCCGCTGCGCTGGGCCGCGCCAGGCCGCCAGGTGCTGTTTGGGCTCCAGAAACACTTCGCGGTTGTGCACGAGGAACTGGATTGACCGGCCTGGAGTCACCTGGGTCCACGCAGCACAGGTCTGGTGTGGGCAGCCGCCAGGCACACGTCCTTCGCATGGCCCTGCCCCGTGCCCTGGAGGGGTCACGTCTAGGTCAGAGGGGAGCTTGGCCCGGGCAATCCACGGACTAGCAAATGCTAGCCACAAAGATGGCGCTAGCGCTGCAGGAGCTGGCCTAAGACCCTCCTCCCCCCCTGCCTGTTTGGGGACGGCCCCATAGTGCCGTGGATCAGTGAGCAGCAGCTACGGCTCCCCTGAGACCTTGCTGCCCCAGGCGGTGCCTCCTCTTCTAGCCGGCCCCGGCGTGTGCGTGGGCAGCGACGGGGGTTGTGAGAAGAGGCGCAAGCCCTGGGTTTCCATCCTGCTCTGCTCAGGGCGATGAGGGATGCCGTTCTCTGCTTCGCCGCTCGCCCTGCGCGGGGCAGGGCTTGGGTGAGGTTTCTCCAGCGCTCGGTGGAGAGGTGGGTGCGCCAAGCATGGGGCGAACGGGCCCCATGCAGCTTGTGCTGAGAGATGGCAGGCACCCGGCGTCCTGTGTGTGCATCCCACTGGTCTGTCGCTCCCCTCCCTGGGCCTGGCTGCTGCAGAGGCCAGGGTGTGGGGAGCCGAAGGCAGCCAGTTCCCTCCCTCTGGCTGCCGTGTTCATGCAGGTACGTGGCCGTGGAGATGTGCAACAAGCTCCCCCATGGAGGAAGAGGGGACGGGTGCGTTCTCAGCCCCTCTGATCCGGCTAGCCCTTCAGTAACTCTTGTCCTCTCACGTCTAGGCAGGCGCCCTTCCCTGGCCGCACCAGCCCCCTGCTTTGTGTCCGTTCCACCTGGCCTGTCCTCAGGGCGCCCCTGCAGCTAGGCGGTGGAGCAGAGGGCCCAGGCGAGGCTGGGAGGCAGGAAGGAGCGGTGTTCGGGGGGGCCGGTTCCCAGTTCCAATTGGGAGGTTAACCTGGCTTCAATAAAGGGCTTGTTCAGAGCCCCTCCGCCCTTCCAGATGTGAACTTCAAGGCCCTGGGAAGTTCCTGGGGGAAGCGGTGGTGGGGGCAGGGCTGGGGCGGTTTCCAGTGAAGTTCAGTGCCGTCGGCTCAGGTTACGGAACTCAAGGGGCTGGGGGGGGGGCCAAACCCGGTGAGGGGGCAGCTGATCCCCGCCCCGGCTCTGAGGTAGGCAGCCACGTTGCCAGCATGGCGCGCTCGGAGGCAGGCAGGGCTCGGTGCTCTCTCCGAGCCTGGCGTGCGTCTCTCTGTTGCGGTCTCGCAGCCCATGGGGCAGGGGCAGGGGTGGCAGCGGGATTCGTGCCTGGGGAGCTGCAGGGCTGTAACTGCAAACACATGGCTGCGCTCCCAACCCTGCGTTAAACCTGCTGGGGCCCGGTGGCAGCCCCCGGGGTCCCGGCGTGCTCCGCCTCTCGGGAGCAGACCGTGCCAGGCTCTGGGCTGCGCGGCTTTGCAAGGAATGTACGTCAGGAGACATTCTTGTGCTGAGGGCTGGAAACCACAGCTCTTCTGCATGGCCCAGGGAGCGCCAGTGAGAGAAACCAGTAGGTCCCGTCCTGTGCCCGCCCAGCTCAGCCTGGCCTGCTGCATGGACGGGCTGAGAGCTGCCACGCGCCCACAGCGGGGCCGTGCCTCTGTGGTAGGGAACCTGTCTCCGTGCCTCGCTGTCTGCGGCAGGCTCCCTGCTCATTCACCCTCCTCTAGCAGGGCTGGCCAGCCACAGCTGCCGTGCTGCGGACGCAGGGAGAGGCTGGCGCCCCAGGACGTGAGCCTGGCTGCACTAAGCCCCCATTTCACCGCCCAGCGTTTCCAGCAGTGGATTAATCCAAGATAACTCTGGCATGGACCTGCTCTGCCCTGCCAGCCCTCACCCCCCAGCAGCGACCCGTCCTGTCCCCTCGCCAGAGGCAGTGCAGGAGGGAGCTCCCACGAGTCCCCCACCCCATCCAGCCCCGGGGCCTAGACTGTGCCATTTCTCTACCCTACAGTGCTCCGGGTGGGGCTGAAAGGTACTGGCTGGCCCTTCTAGGAGCTGCTGGGTGCAGGTCTGAACGTGTTGGGGGGGCGTTGCGAGGACTGGGGCCCCTTCCTGCTCTCACCTGGGCCTCTGCTGCGTCAAGCCCCAGTGGGCTGGGCTGGGCAGTGGGGGGCCAGTGGGCGAGTGGCCCTTGGCGCCTATTGCCGTCCGCCCAGCTCCGTGTCCCATCTCCGGTCGGGCATGTGGCTCGCAGCCAGCGTGGCGCAGGGGCGAGGGCCGACCAAAGCCAGCCCTGACGGTTGTGGTGACTGGGGGGCCCAAGCTGCTCCCTGACATTGCCCCGGGCGCTCTTGCTGCTCGCTGGGGCCATGATGGATGCGGCTGGCCTCAGGACCTCCGGGCAAGTCATGGTGCCTGCCCTGAGCGACGGGCAGCGCCCGCGGCAGAGGCACGTTCTCTGGCCAAGGCAAGAGCCTGGCTCCAGGGCACAGGCCCGCACCTCAGGCGGGGGATTGTAACGCACGCCCCCAGCAGATGGCCGCCGGTCCCATGGCACGCTCCGTCCCCCGGCTGCGCGGACACGGGGCGAGGGTCCCTGGCGTTGGCCTGTGTGGTATCTAGAGCTGCTCCCAGGGCGGGGAGGAGCTGGGAAGCCGGCGCTGGCTCAGTTTCACTGGAACAGCATGTCCTCGCTGCAGCATCTGCTCGGCCGGAGCCTCAGCTGAGAGCGGAGATGCCAAAGGAAACGCTGTGTCCTTGAGTGAACGCAGCTCTGCACATCTGGGCTGCACCTCAGCCAGGCGGCACGTGACCAGCCCAACAGCCTGCCCTGCGCTGCCCTGGGTACTCGGAAAGGCTGGTGTGCCCCGGAGCTGTGCCCTAGTGGCTGGGAAAGCGCCGAGGCCGGATCCCAGGCCAGCCCTCCCATCCCTTCCCCGGGGCAGGGCGAGTCAGAGCATCTGCAGCTCACACCCCGGGGGCTGCTCCTCACACACCTCAGGGCTGGAGCAATTGCAAGGCTCCATACAATCCCGTCTGCTGTGGCTAGCGAGCCCTGCCAGGCCGGCGGGATTGCTGCAGACTCGGCTCCTGTGCTGCGTCCCTGCCCCGCGGCTGGGGGTCAGAAGAGGATCAGTCAGCCACTGACCCCTCTGCGATCGGTCAGCAGCCGTGGGTCACTTGTGCCGTGCCTGGGTGGCCGCAGGGGCAGGAGAGCTCCTGGGAGCTGGCACCCGAGACGTGGGGTAGGGAAGAGCGTGGCTCCCCCAGAACGCAGGCGAGCCGGGAGCCCTCTGGCTGAGCCCGCCTGGTCCTGGTGCTCCAGGCTTCGTTCCTGGCCTGCCTGCTCTCGTCCGCATCTGGAGCTCATCATCCCCGCCGGGGGCCCGGCCCGAACTTTCCAAAGGAGGGGGCCCCGGTTACCCACCACGTGCGTGCCCAGCCGCCAGCTCTCCTTCCGGAGCAGGCCTGCAAGTGGAAGAACCGGAGAGGCCCGCCAGGGCTCTAGGAAGCTGGGTCAGGGGCTCCCCTGCAACTCCCCCTCCCCCCTTCTCCCACGGGAGACTGGGACTGCCTCCCCCCGCAGGGAGTTTGTGGTGCTGTGGCTGGCCAAGTGGAGAGCCTGGGCCCCTGCCCCCCATGTGCAGCCCCGTTTCCATCCCGTCTGTCAGCGAGCTCTTGGCTGCCTCCCCGCTGTGGTTGAGCCCCACATGCTCCCACCTGGCTGGGCGCCCCCTCGCCGTGGGAGCAGACTGAGAACGGCTGCAAAGCAGGAGGCATCGGGGCTGGCGCTGTCCTTTGCTCCCGCGGCTCTCGCTGCTCCTGGCTTCCCTTCGCGGACAGCGTTGCTCAGCGCTGAGCTAGCGCAGCCAAACTGCCCCGCTTGTGACTGCTCCGGGGACAGGACTCCCCCGGGTCGCCCCTGACCTTCGCACGGGCCCTGGCTGGGGTGCCGTGTCTGCAGCCCCTCCGCGTGGGAGTACCCAGTGTCCGTGCACCGGCACCGCACCTGAGCGGCTGGCCCCGGTGCGGGTGCTAGGATCGCTGGGAACTCCAGCATGTGCCCGAGCCACATGAGGCCTGGCGGGGGCTGTCTGCTAGCGTGGAGGGCCGGAAATAGCAGAGCCCATGGTTCCCAGGGGTTATAAATAGTGCTGGTGAGCTGGGAGGTGTTTGCATGGGAAACGCTGCCCTGGTTCTGTCTGACTGAACTGCCTCCAGAAATAGCGCTGCTCTGTGGGAGCTGCTGCCAGGCTCGGGGGGGGGGGGGGGGGGGGCTTTTTGCTGCTCCAGCCACAGCCAGAGAGAAGGGCCGACCCAAGAGCACGGGGCAGTCGGCCTGGGCCGATCCCAGCTTCTACACAGGTTCCCTCAGCAGCCCTGAGTAGGTTACCTCTGGCCCCAGCTCTGATCTGTAACACGAGGGTAGCCATGAGGCGCAGCAGCATCTGTGCCAGACCTCGCCGGCCCAGCTTCACACCCCGCCCAGGGAAACGCCCGCCTGGGGTCAGCGCTGGTCCCCGGCCGGGCTGGCGTGGCAGGCTGGTGCCCAGCCCTTCCTGTGCTGCCCAGCGTCTGGCATGAAATGGGGCAGCACACACCGTCTGGCTGGCCGCTGCCAAGTCCTGCTGGTCGAGTCGGATCCAGCCAAGCGGCTCTGCTAGGGCCACAAGGAAGGAGGGAAGCGTGTCACCTGGGGTCACCGGCGTTCTGCCTGCCTGAGACCATCCCTGAATGGTGCCTCGGATCCGGGGGGCTCTCAAACGAGCAGGCCACCGGCCCTTGGGAGTTTCACTTTTTCTTCTCTTTGCAGCTGGACCCGCAGGCCGTGCAGACCAAGAACTGGCACATGGACGTGATCGAGATGAATGGGGTAGGTGATCCGAAGGCCTGATTCCACGCTCGCTCCTAAGGGGGGCCTCTCCCGGCCCTGAGAGTCAGATCCTGCCCACGCTCGTGCACTGAGGCTCGCGACAGCTTCCTCCTTGTTGGCTGATGTGCCCGCTGGCTCGGAGGGCCCAGCTTCCCAAGTGGCTTGGCGCCACCCAGCCAGGGATGCATTGTGGCCCATTCGCCCGGGGTTGGGCGGCTCCCTGCCCACGGCTGGGCCATGCTGCGGCAGGCAGGGGAGCCAGGGTCGCGCTGCTGCGACTGAACCTTCGTGCCTCCCTTAGATCAAAGTGGAGTTCTCCATGAAGTTCACCAGCCGGGACATGAGCCTCAAGAGGACCCCATCCAAAAAGCAGACCGGCGTCTTCGGCGTGAAAATCAGCGTTGTGACAAAGTAGGTCCCTGGCACCATGGCCGCCAGGCCCAGGGCGATCCCAGGCGCTTCCCTTCCCCTTGGCCCCAAACCAGCGGGCTGCTGGGGCATCTTTGCGGCCTCGGCTGAGCATGGCAGCGCAAGGGGCCGGTGCCCTAACTGCACGTGCCGCATCCACGCCACGCCCGGCCCCAGCGATGGGCTTCCAGGCAGAATCAGCCAAGCGTGTCCTCCCTGTGTCCTCCCTCCCTGCCACTGCGTGTGCTAGGAGCCCCTCCGCTTGGCCCACGGGCCGGCACGGCTCTTCTTCCAGAGCAGGTCCAAGACGGGGACCTCCAGGAGCAGAGCAGGTGCGGCCCCTCCCTCAACAGAGGCTGAGTCCCAACTCCATTCCCGCTAGCCCAAGGCTCTCAGCCTGCGATTGGGGACAGGGCTTTTTCCCCCTCACCCGCTTCGTCCTCCTGATTTGGCATTTCACCCGGCGAGTCACGCAGCCCGCCCAGAGCAGAGGGCGCAGGACCCAGCGCCTGCCCCATGTGCACGGCGCTCTGGCCATTTGAAACCTCCTCCATCCCTGGTGGGCACAAGCTTCTTCAGCCTGACGCCGCTTTGCACCCGCAGGCGTGAGCGCTCCAAGGTGCCGTACATCGTGCGGCAGTGCGTCGAGGAGGTGGAGAAGAGAGGCATCGAGGAGGTCGGCATCTACAGGATTTCGGGAGTCGCCACGGACATCCAGGCGCTGAAGGCCGTCTTCGATGCAAGTGAGTCCCGGGGCAATGGCTCCCTCCCCCCGCCGCTGCTCTGGGCCCAGCAGTGGCGTCCTGGGGGGTTTTGAGTCATACGCTGCTGGTTCTCAGCGCCCAGAGGGGCACAGGCTGTTTGTGGAAGTAGAAGCTGGTTCCTGCCACACCACTGCTTGGTCTCAGCAGGCTAGGAACGGCCAGCAACCCAGCGGGCCTCTGCTTTGACGCTGCCGATCCCCAGGCTGAATGGCTAAAGTGTCCTGAGATCCGAGCCCTTCTGGACTGAGCGCTGCAGAGGCAGCTCCCGCTGGTCCATGTTCCCTTGAATCCTAATGTCCTGAAAACCAGGGATTTGACTAACATGATTTTAGGTGTAAAAAATGTGCAGATGTGTCCAAAAAGGGGCTTAGTGAGCAATGAGGAGATCGCAGTTGGGAGAACATGTGCCGCGTGGTATTAATGCCGGAACCAGAATGAGGTTAATGGTATTTTTGCCCTTCCATGCGAGGCAGCTGTGGCGAAATGGCCCCCGATTGCGGCTTCCTGTCCAGCGTCCCCTCGAGCTAGCCCTGGACACCTGGCGGAATCGCAAAGCACAGGCACTTGGGGGCTCCCAAAAGCAGCCTCCCAGCTCTGCTCTGGGATTTGGCAGTTGTGCTAGAGCGCACCTTCCCATCTGCGTCCCTGCCGGGCTGCTCTTGGGGAAACGCTGAGCCAGGAGGACCTCACAAGAGGTTTGCAAGTTGTTGCACACTCAGCTTTGCCTGAACAGGCTGCAAAGCAGGGCTGGCTGTTCCCAGCCCGGCTGCCCTTGTCCGGCACCACCATGGCTAACGCTCGGTGGTGATGGCTCAATGCCGGTGGACATAGGGATCACAGCCCTGCTCCGGCCCCCTCCCTCTCCAGCACCAGGAGGCAGCGCAGTGCAGAACCGAACCAGGCAATGACTGGTTTCTCCAGCACCTTTTGTCTCCAGGTCACAAAGAACGCAAGGAGGCGTCCCTTCCTCTGCCACTGACATGCAGCCACCTCTGGGCTGGAGCACAGTAGCTACTTCACAGCGCACAGGAACACTGCAGTGGGGTTGGTCAGGAAATGGGATAATGGCCACTTTTTGCATGGGTGTGTAGATCCCCTCTTCCGCCAGTGCTCAGCCAATAAGGCGATAAAGATTTGCAGCTGGAAGGGGGCATGGGAAGGCACCGGGCTGCACACAGGGTCAGTCTCGGGGTTGGACACTAGCCCCTGGGCAGCACGATCTCCCCAGAGCCGCGGGTCTGGTGGGGGCCTGGGATGCTGGAGTCTGGTGCCCTCCCCGTGGAGCTGGCGGGACTCAGGAGCCTGGCAGAGTCCAGGGCAGCGCTGAGCTGGGCTGGGGCGATGTCCTCATGGCCTGCGGGTGCGTGTTCCTCCCGGCAGACAACAAGGACATCCTGGTGATGCTGAGCGACATGGACATCAACGCCATCGCGGGCACCCTGAAGCTTTACTTCCGCGAGCTCCCCGAGCCCCTCCTCACAGACCGGCTGTACCCCGCCTTCATGGAAGGGATAGGTGAGACGCCAGCCTGGCAAGTGCGCAGGGCTGTGCAGCTTTCCAGCGCGACCCAACCCGGGGTGACCAGGTGTCCCCATTTTGTAGGGACAGTCCCAATATTTGGGGCTTTGTCTTATACTGGCGCCTATTTGCCCCCCCATCCCCTGACCCCATCCCGATCTTCCCACTTGCTGTCAGGTCGCCCCACCGAACCCCGGCACGCAGCCGGGGTCCCTCTGCTGCTGGGAGGCAGAAGGGTGCTGTCACGTGTCTCCCTCCACTCCCACTGCCCTGGGCCGGCTGTAAGCCTGGATCCAACCCCTCGTGCGCACCCTCCGCCCCCAGCACCGTCCCCTCCCGCACCCACTCCACAGCCTGTTCCTGGGGGCGGGGGCTGGTTCCCACTGAGATGCTCTGAATGGCCCTAGGGCTCAGACCACGGGGTGCCCCAGAGGAAGCTGCCAGACCCTGCCGTGGGCAGTTGAGGGACAGGCTCCCCTGGGGGTCGGTTGTCAGCTGCAGGCTGGCGCCTGCTTCGAGGCGGGAGGTTTAGAGTCACCCCAGGAGCTGGGAGCGCACAGCGGCCTCGCCACACCCCCAGCGCGGGGGCTCTCCTCGGCCAGGCTCATGCGCTTTGGCCAGTGGAGAGCCTCCGGGCCTGTCGGTGCCGTGTGCCGAGCCGTGCCCACTCACTGGCACTCTCCTTGCCCCCAGCCCTCTCGGATCCCGCTGCCAAGGAAAACTGCATGATGCACCTTCTCCGCTCGCTGCCCGACCCCAACCTCATCACTTTCCTCTTCCTGCTGGAACACTTGAAAAGGTTTGTGGGGCCGCTGGGCGGGGCGGGGAAGGCACTCGGGCTGCTCTCTCGGCGTGGAAATGGGGGCGCTTGTTGCTGGGCTGGGGTGGCCTCAGGGTCGCTGCCTCCCCTCCGCTGTGCAGGAGGCCGAGTGTGGTTCCAGGACAGTCTGCCGTGGGCTGTGCCCCATGGGGAGCGCAGCACGGGGGAGGTCGCTCACTCCTTGGCACTGCCGTGAAGACGTGCCCCGGTTGTGTCCTTGTGCCACGCCCGCTGTCGTGTCTCAGCTGTGCCGCGGTGGGCGGGGAAGGAGCGCAGCGGCTGTTCTGGGGACGGCGCCTGCTGCCGAGGCTCTGTCTTTACGAGCCCCTCGGCCAAGGACATGATGTTGTTCAGGGCGCTGGCTCCACATGCACAGGCTTAGCCAGAGGCTCGCAGGGAATTTGGAAACGGGTTCCGAGTTTCATGTGACTTGCATCAGGAGGCATTTTTCTCTCTGGTTTGGGCTAAAATCAGACAGGAAAAGGAGCGAGCGGGAGGCGGGGGCCGGCAGCGAGCCAAGGAGCCTGACAGGAAAGTCACTTTGGTTTCCAGCCTGAGAACTGGGCACGGCTGGGTCCCACATCTGGTCCCCTGGACTGCACTCAACATGCGCAGTGAATGCAGTCGCCTCCCAGTGCGGGGCGGCAGAGCTGGGAAGGAGGCTGGTTTCTGTGGTGCCGGGGGGCTTTTCCCAACGGTGGGGACAGGGTGCTGGGGAGTCCTGGACAGCTTTGAATGCTGCCCCAGGCCTTTCATGGGGCGCGAGCCAGCAGCACGGGGCTTGAATCAGGGCCCGTCTCCAGCGAACCCGCCCAGGGAGGTGGACAGACGGTGGGGCAGGGCAGATGCTATAGCCAGCAGCGCTCAGCTGGAGGGGGCGGTTTGGAAAGGGGATGAGAGAGGGGCTCAACTTGCTGCTCTTCTCCCCCCCCATTGTTTGGGGGGAGCGAGAGCAACTGTAGGAGCCCAACCAGACAGCCTGCGAGGGCAGCTCGGCCCCACCCCTGAAGTGGCTTCTTCCCTCCGCCCCACGCAGGGTTGCTGAAAAGGAGCCCATCAACAAAATGTCCCTCCACAACTTGGCCACGGTCTTTGGCCCGACGTTGCTGAGACCCTCGGAGGTGGAGAGCAAAGGGCACCTCACCTTGGCCTCGGACATCTGGTCCCACGACGTCATGGCTCAGGTACGCAGGGCTCCGGCCCCCGGGGAAGCAGCAGCTCTGCTGGAGCCGCTTGCAGGTCGTGACGCTGGCCCGTCCTCATTCTCGTCTCCCGGGAATCCCCCCAGTGTCAGGGCAGCACCGCGGCCCCCACCAGCATGCGCTGCCTTAGCGCGTGCACCATCTCCTTCCCCCCAAAACAGCAGCAGTAGCTTCCTCGGCGGTGCCGCCTGGCCCTGTGGGGTGGTTAACCCTGGATGTTTCCAAAGCCCTAACCCCATCCCCCCGTCCATGCTCTCTTGGGCATGTGGGGCAGGCGTCTCCCAGCAAGGCACACCTGCCAGCCTGCCCTGCTGGGAAACAGCAGAGGCCGCCCTGCGGGGAGCCAGTTCTCTGCTAACAGACGCCCACTGATGGATCTTGCCCTGCCAGCTCAGACCTAGACTTAGAGCAGGATCCTGCTGCTGCCTGCTTCTGGAGATGAAAAGCCCCTGGCCAGTTGCACAGGGAGGCAGCTCCCCGGCCCTCCTGTCTTACCAGGCGGGATTCCTGTTCCAGGCAGCAGGGGTAAATCCTGAGCTGCGGGACAGGGACAATGGCACTGGGGGGTTTAAAACGTCTTGGTGACTGCACTGCACACGTGCCCCTCAGCAGTACCGTTGTGTTGCCTGCATTGTTTAGAGCTCGTGTGTACAGCACCTGGCGCAATGGGGTCCAATCCTGAACAGGGCCTCTAGGTGCTGCCGTATTGAATAACAGTGGATCAGGCCTATCAGCTCTGTGTTATGTGCCTTAAAACACAGCCTTGTTTGGGCCCTGAGCTGCCCTGTGGGAGAAGGGGGGGTTTTAGTCTCCGTCATGGATCGAATCGTCCCTTTCCCCGACGGTTCTTCAGACCGCTGGAGACGGGCTGGCCAGCTCCCTGTGTGACAGCTGACCCCGCTCTCTTCTCTATCCCTGTAGGTCCAGGTTCTGCTCTACTATCTGCAGCACCCGCCCATCTCTTACACGGAGCTGAAACGCAACACACTCTACTTCTCCACAGACGTGTAGCCTGCGCTGGGGAGGCCCCAGTTGCACACAGTCCCAGCCTCACGGAGCATGGAGTAGCAAACTCGCCTTGCCCCTGCGGCGGGGAGAAAGGGGCATTTTCCCAGGACTGCTCCATCTGCATCTTTTGTACAATTTTGTACAAACCTCCGGCCCCGGCCCAGGCCCGCGCGCCCTTTGTATAGTAGTCGTCTTACGTACCTTCGTGTGCAGGAACTGTTTTATGTATATTCGTTTGACAGAAGAGGTGGTGACTGACAAGGGCTGTGGCCATGGGCTTCTCGTGTCGTCCATTTCCTGCCAGACTCTCCTTCCTTCGAAGGCCGTCGCAACTTTTTCGCCCTCTCCCGTTTCAGCCCAGCGTCTCCTGTGTCCGCCCCAGCTCGAAGCCTGCCGCATCGCACCAGTGCCTGTTTGTTTGCTCCGTCCCCCCGGGCCTGCATGTGCAGCCTTGGCTTGTATCTCGTGCTGCAGAGGCTAAGAGACCAAGGGCTCCCCCTTTCTACGCAGGAAGACGACAGGCTCCACTCTGCCTTGCTGACCGCGTGAACATTGGACTCTGCTCTCGCTTTGAGCAAACCTTTGGCCACAGGAGGGGGGGTGGCTTTTTAACGTCTGTTCCAGGTGCTTTACAGCTTAGTCCTCTAAGGCCCGTGGCCTGTGCTGTCTGCCTGTTTGTTGTGTAGCACTGTGGCTATTTTCCCTGCTGTTTCTCATCTCCCTCGGTGTTGAGTGGTGGGGGCTGGGGAAGAGAGGTGCTTTTCGAGCCAGCCATTGCAGGCTGGTGTGATGTGGAAAGAAGAAAGGGCTGGCCGGCTATGGTTGGTACCACAGCTTCCCACCTCCCTCCGTGTCGCCAAAGTGAATAGCTCATGGACCCCCCGGCTGTGTCTTGGGGGGGTTAGGTAAAGGAGTGTAAGAGGCGATCCCTGAAGTACAGCTGCTGGAGTGATCAGGTTAGGGGGCGAGGGAAGGCTGACAGCCCCAAACGTCTCACATACCTCGTCAATATCAATGCCTTAGCCTTTCCCACCCATTCCTCCAGCTACGCACTGCCTACCGGCAAGGGACTGTAACGGAGACAAGGCCGACTAGGCAGCAGCACCGTACGACGGCAGCTCGACATCCTTCCACGGCATTAACCAGGAGCCTGTCCATCCCCTCCGGGAGCTGCGCTGAGTCGCCTCGCAGCTAAACGACCATTCTGAGAACTAGGCGAAGGGGGGTAGGCCAGAAGCCGCTTTGGTGCTCATCACACACACGCTGACCCCTTGCCTGTCTGTGGGACTGGAGTACAACGGCTGCTTTTTGTCTCTGCCTGCACCAAAGCACAGCACTTTGGAGCAGCCAGCAAATGCGAGCGGCAGGGCTTCTCCCTCGGCACGGAGACTCGGGGGCTGGAGGTGGAAAGCCAGATCTGCTTAGAGCAGGAGCTGGATTCTCCCCACGTGGTCCTGCCTCATTCCACCAGCCTGACATGTCAGAAGCTAAAGCACTTCCATTTATCCACTTTGCTAGGTGTGGGCACTCTCTGTCCTGCTGGGACAGCTGGTTCCCTTTGACAGCACCAGCTCTTTTGGCAAAGAGGCAACGGCTCTGCCCGCTGGCTTGGGGCTGGTTCGGATGGCCTTGGTGGGAAGGACGTGCCTGGCCTTCTGCTAGCTCCTGCTCTCGTATTTTGAGAATGCACCACCCCAGAGCTTGCAGCCAGCTGCTGGGACCTGCCAAGGAAACTAACCCAGCCTGTGCCCTGAGCTGAGCAGCTGTTCTTGTGGGGAAAGCCCCGCCCGCTACCGCCTTGCCCCCCCTCTCTGTGCCAAATGCTGATGGACAGTGGGTTTATTTTGTGGTGACCAAGCATATTGCTTGTAACAGTAGCATTGCCATTCGCCGTCGACTGTTCCAGGTACCGCCCGCTCGCGTTCTGCTGAAAGCACCAGGCATGTGGGAATGACCAGCTGCGGGGGGTGAAAACAGCTGCTAACCCCACAGCAGCTAAAGGCAGGGGGGGGCCTTGCCAAGCCAGTGTAAAGGGCTTACACTCCAGCCCCCACACCTCTGGCCTGCTGGCGGAGCAGCAGAGAAAGGGCTTGGATGCAGTGACCAGGTGTCTCACTTTGCCCTGGAAAACTGAGATGAGGTTCGCTCTAAGGGCACAAGGGATCCCTACGTGTTTTATGTACCTAAGTCTGTCAACTGTAGTGTCATCCCCAAGGGAAACTGCACCGCCCTCCACCCCTGCCAGTTCAAAGGGCTGGAGAAGCTGTGGCAATCCCAGGGCTGTATTTTCATTTTTCCTACAGCAGGGTGGGGGGTGTTGGACTCTTGTGGCTACAGGTAGACTAGAGTGGTTCAGTAACATTTGACTTCTACTAAGGTAAGAGTTTTTTGTGTTCTGTTTCAACTTCTGTAGATTACAAACTTTAAATGGATGTAAACCATGTGGAAAATGTTAATAAAAATGCAAAGGCCAGACGTTTGCACACACAGCTCTGTGGCATCGCTGTTCAACAGGCCGTGAGCTGGGTATTTCCAACCCATGATGCTTCCTCCCCCTGCGAGCAGTGCACGTTCTCTCAGCTCCAGGCACAGGCTGCTGTTTGCGCAGGCAGGTCTCTGGCATGTATTACAAACAGAGGGAGCCTTCGTGCTGCCTTAGCTCAGAACTAGGTAAGCTGCAAAGAGCAGCTGCTGAAGAATACACATCAGGGTCACGCTGTGAGCCTCTGCTGAAAACAAGCCGGTGCCTGCTGGAAACCAAGAGGTGCGAGGCCCCATGGTGCTGGCTCCACCAGTCTCTCCAGCTCAGAGTGGGAGCACATGGGGGTAGGAGACAGGACAGTTTTCAGCCGTGCTTCAGACGAACCAGGTTGCTACTCTCACTTTTCCACGTAAGCGCTGGCTGTCGGCACCAGGGCCATTACCAGCCTGTGCACGGGTGACCATGACTCACCAGGGGCCCACCCTGGAAATCCCCCAGCGCAGGAGCCTGCTCTACAGCCCCCCTGGAGCGTGGTGGTGGTGGCGGAGCCATTCTATAAAGGCAAACCAGGTCAGTACCAGATTAAACAGGCCTGAGCACACCAAACAAGCCACGTTTGTGCTAAGCGAAGGAGGGAACAGCTGGCTTAAAAAGGTGGTGTTTGGTCTTGAGTGCTAGACCCCCCAGCCACACCTCACAGTAAGGCACCAGTACATGTGTGCTAGTCAGCAGCCCGTTCGCAGTACACTACTGCGAAGGCCCTTCAGGAGGCTGACAGATGGTAGCTATGGAAGACGTGTCCTTTCAGCGCTGCTTGGGAAGGTAAATACATGCAACCCGAGCCATCGCCACGGCCCGTCTTCTCCGCCCTGCTGCGTGCTGCAACAACACTACCCTGACTGCGGCTTTGCTCACACCTCGTAACACCCTGCGGCGGTCCTAGGCTTAACAGTCTACGTGCAGTGCATAAGCCCTCTGCCTGCTTTCAGCCACAGCTCTGCTGCCAGGCACAGCTGAGAAGCGAAAAGGGGCCAGCCCCCTGCTTGCTGTGTAGTGTGCATGCCCCTCCTGTCCTTGACCCGCATGCTCCCTTTGGAAGAGCCTATAAACTCTTACCTCCTGCAGCATGCAGATAGCTAGCTATTACTGCAGCAGTCCCCCAACCTGGTGTGAGCTAAAATCAGTGCATGATTTAATTAGAACTCATCAACCAGGCTGAAATAGGGCCAAAGTCATACTAAAGTCCCGTAATAGCCAACACCACAGAGCACGCAAACTTGATGCAGGTCTGTCATTGGACAGGCTTGTGTCCTGCTAAGTGAATACACAACTCCTGACTGCGCTAATGCCAGGGCTTGCTAAGCTACAGACCACTTTGGGAACTAACTCATTGATCCAACAGCGGTTACTCACTGTATGACTGTAGTGAGATTAGGTCGTGGCCATCTCGTATTACACTGCTGTGAACAAACTGCTTTTCCCCACAGTGCTTTGTTGAAATGTTGTCCGTAACCGAGCAGCCCCACATATCAACAGGTAAAATGCCTTTCCACTTTGTTCTCTTGAAGATATGGTAAGGAAAGCTGCTTCCTATTTAGTGGCACTTTAAAGCATTTTAAGAATGGTAGGTACTCCCCAGTTGATATTAAAAAATGCTTCGAATTAGGCCTTATTCCTACCCAACAGGCAAGCAAGCTGCAAAACCGTTACTGTTAAACAGTGGCAGCAAATAGTGACAACCCAGATTGCTACATTTTATTTATAAAAAAGATTCTGACTGCTTTTCTCTTTCAGCACCAGCACAACACTTCATAGAAGTCAGACCCCAGGGGATCCGGAAGGCTTAGTGAGAAGAGGCTTCGTTCTTGGAAACTGACAGTATATCCATTTGGATGATGACACTAACCCCTGTGTGTCCAAACGTCTGGCTGGATTCCAAGGAACTCCAGCCTTGCAGTGCATGAAAGCAGCTGGCCAGGGCTGGGGTGAAAGGACTGTCAGTCATTTAGGAAGCACAGCAGGCAATCTCCAGCTCGCTCCGATCACCAATCCAAAGGCGAGGACGTAAGCCTGGTGAATCCACGGCTCTTACCAGCAGCGCTGGAACAGAAGTGAAACTTCCCCGCAGGACTGCGCCGTTACCGTAGGTAATAATCAATCACCGCAGAGAAAGCAGCAAAGCCACCACAGCCAATGGCCCCTGCTTTCAAACCAGCTGCAATGCAAAAAGGCAGGGAAAGAATCAGAAATACACTGGATTTCTTTCCACTTACTTGTTTATGTTGCTGGCCTTGGAGAGGTTACAGGACTGCAGAAATCTGCAGGTCCTCTAACAGTGTTCCATGCAGAGACTCTTGCAGTCCAATTTTAATCAGATTAGGGGACTTAGATGCATCTCAGGAATTTGGCACACACTGCACTTGGACACACAGGGGGTGGGCCTGCACACTGCACTCGCTTGAGGTTTGTTATGGTTTCTCTGCCTCTGAAGGGCTGCAAATGAATACTGCCAGCTCTGATGACATGGCCATTTCAGCAATTTGTTGGATTCCCTTGGATCTGATCTCAGCACTGCAGGTAACTTGGGGTGGCTGAGCAGTTTGATGGGGACAGAAAGACAGCTGTCTGTCCTCATCCGACCCTTTAACATGCTGTTGTTAATATTAAAGGACCCTTTTTTTTTAAATATCATTTCTGTTGACTTATCTCCGTGGCTAAGGGTGACACCCAAAGTTACTCTAGGACAGTAGAATAGAGGTTTGCCATTTTTCCATTTGACAGATGCTTGTGTAGCCAGCTTCAGCATCTCTCATGCAATCACCTCTCCCTGCCTGCGTGGGTCTTTCAAACCAAAGGCGAAAGTGAAACATTTCAGAGGACAGCAAAATATACTAAAACCACACATTAGCAGAGGATGCCGATACAGCACCTAAAGCTAATTTAACTCATTTTGAAACATCAGAAGGTCCACGGTACTGTCCCCTTAATGCTACTGGTAAGTGTTGTGCAGTGTGGGCTGCCTAGAAAGGACTGCAGTACATCCGTGTAGCAGGGCCAAAGCCAGGGCTGGCACAGAAACAGCTCAAAGTAAGTGCTACTAACCTCTAAAGCCGATGGCTCCTCCAGTGATACACCCGCTAATAACACTGTTCTTCCAGTCTGATTTCCCACGATACTACGAAATTGAGAAATGCAGTGGAGTTAATGTAGGAAACTGCACTTGGAACTAACAGGCCGTAGCTATGCTAATAGTTTTAGAGAATAAAACACCTCTCCCCCCCTTAACTGCCAGGTGAATGTTTGTCCCTAACTCTCCAGCAGATGGCACCATTGCACTTTGGTATGGGGGAAGGGGGAGAATTACCTGAGACACTGAGGGTCCATCTACACTGCAGTGTAACGCCTGTGGCTTGCCTGGGTCAGCTGCCTGAGGCTCGCAAGTCTTGAGCTGCAGGGCTATAAAACTGCAGTGTGGACATTGAGCCCAGGCTCAAACTCTACAAGGGATCATGGGCCAGCTCCAGGAATTGTATTGCCATGTAGACATACCCATGTCTTCTAGGTGAGTTAATTGCGCTTTCCAATTCAAATATAAAACTAAACTAAAGCAACTTGTTGCCTTATTTCTAAGGCAATACTAAAGTCAAGGGTTTTAGCAGTGAGACCAGCATGGTCACTTTGTTCTCTAGCTCGACTGAGATTCGTTATCCTTGAGGGCATGACTTTCACCTCTGCCCTCCTATTTTGCTTCTAATAAAGGCACAAACAATTATGGGTACAACCGATGAGAATTTTATTTTTTAAGAAGGGGGTGTTGGCTTTAAAAATAGTCCCACATATTACCAATATATTTATCCAGCCCTTGAACTGGATCAATCTTTATTACCAAGTGTAGCCTAAAAGGGTTGTAATAACCTGCCCTTTTGTTGTGGTGAGATGGTGAAGAGGACAGTTCTGAACTTTTTTCCTGTTATAACATGGAATCAGAGTCTGGAAAACACTGAAAACTAACAGGCTAGGTGTTCTTCATTTTCCTCCTAGAGTTTTTTCCATTACAGAAGGTCAGATTAGTGAAACTCAAAAGCAAGTCAGCCAGGACTGCACGTGTCAAGGGTTTCTAAACGAAAGCACATAGGAAAGCACTGCTGATAGAAATGAGATGACTACTTACAGACTCTACCAGACATTCAGTACAGGAGAACATAGCACCCACAATGGCAAAGTTTTTGGCATAGGACTTCCCTCGCTGTCCCATATCTTTAAGGACTTCTTTCGCAGTTGGCGTACGATAAGGATCTTTGGGATCAAACCCTACGTTGGTATCGATGCCTGCTGTGAATACACCAAATGCTCCTCCCAAAACAAATCCTAAAGAAGCCAAAAACCCCAAGTGAGAACCGAACATATCCCACTGATTGCAGCAGCGTAGCACCCATCGCAACGGACATCCCCGCGGCCTGCTTTGTTACAGCTCGTCGAAGAAGTCCCGGGGCGGGAGAGCGGACTCTCTCCCGCGGCCCCCGTCCCGTTAACACCACAGCACATCTACAGCCACCTCGGGCAGCCCGTCCCTGGAGCGGATAACGGCGAGACCGGCGTCCACAGTGGGAAACTGAGGCACAGGGCGGGGAAGTCACTGACCCGAACGTAAGAGCGGCCATCCTGGGGCAGACCAATGGTCCATCCCCTCTTCCGACGGGGCGGGGGCCAGGTGAACGGACCAGGGCGCCCCGCCCCGCCCCCCTCGTGCAGTCCCAGCACCCAGAGCGGGCGGGCTGCGGGGGGGCCGTGCGGGCTGAGGCACTGACGGGCCTGTCTGGCCTGTGGGGGCCCCGCAGCCCCCCCCCGTGTGTCAGCTGGAGGGACCCTGGGCACGCGCCCCTCCCCCGCCGCCTCGTTTCCAAGCGGAGCCGCGAGGCCTCCCTTGTAACGGCCCCGGGGGGGGGTCCTGCCACGGGGCCTCCAGGCGGGGTGAGCGGGGGGGATGGGCGCCCCTCGCCCCGCCCCTCGCCCCGCCCCCTCACCTCCCACGCAGGCCAGCGCCGCCTTGAACCCGCAGCTCTCCATGACCCGCTCGATCAGCTTCTGCTCGTCGCTCTTGGGCGGGGCGGGGATGCCCCCCAGCGCGGCGGGGTCCAGGGCCCGGCGCGGCCCCCGCCGCTCGCCCACCAGGTGCTCCAGCAGGAGGCTGTACTGCAGCGGGGCCGCCTCCGGCCGGCCGCTCGCCCCCGCCGCCATGACAGGCCGGGCACACCTCACCGCTGCCCCCGCCGGCCGCAGATTCGGCGCGCGCGGGCGCTTCCGCAGCAGCCGATTCGACACGGCGCGAGCCGCCGCGGGGGGCCCCCCCCGGAGCCTCCGCCCTCTGCAACCGCTGTACGCCTCCGCATCCCAGTGTGCCTTGCGGCAGCGCCCGTAGGGGAAAAAAACTACGGTTCCCGGCATGCTCCGACGCCTCGGACCCAGCCGCGCGAGCGGGCTCGGCGGCGCTGAGGCCCATGGGATTTGTAGTCCGGCGCGCCTGAGGGGAAGGACTCTCTTTCCCAGCGTGCCCCGCGGAGGTGGCCCCCAACCGCCCTCCAGTGGCCGTTAGGACCGTTGCAGAAGCCGGAGCATCCCGGCGAGGAGGCAGCAGGTGAGCGGGGCTGAGGAGGGCTGTACCTTGGGCCCTCCCCCGGGGCGGGGCCGGGCTGACTCCAGGGCTGGATGAGGGAGTCCAGTGGCTGCCCCACAAAGGGGGGACCCTGGTCCCCATGGAGGCCGCAGGGGCCGTGGTGGGCCGGAGGGTGCCCGAAGCGCCGGGTAGCCTCGCCCCCCTCTGAAGCCATCCTCAGGCCTGGGCCGGGTGGCCGTGGGGCAGCCATGGGTCCAGGTGCAATGCCCCCCTCCCCCGTCTCCTGGCCAAAGGGAGCAGGGGTGTCCCGAGGCTGGCTGTCGCCCACACTGCGGGGCGGCCCTGCCGAGGGGAGCACCACTGCGGCCAAGCCCTTATGCAGCCCCCTGGGTTTCTCTTGCTTTTCAGGGTGAGCGGCCCCCGGGAGCTGATCGGTTCCGGCACCTGAGGCGGCTGCTTGGGCTAAGACAAGGACGGCTCCCCGCGACTGCGTTTTACGTCCCTTGGGCGCCGACTCCAGGTAAACCGAAATTGTCCACGCAGCCCCTCCTCTGGGCCGAGTTTGGATGCCCTCAACACAGGGCGGCAGTCGTGCCAGGGCTTGCGCAGCTCAAGGGGCACTGAGAGGCTAGACAACGTTTTTCCAGTCACAAAACGCAATCCTGATTAGTGTCGGATCAGGTGGGGTGCTTAACTTTACACCACTGTTCATTCCCTTTGGCAGTAGCACAGACACTTCCCCTCAGTATCGCCCATCCCGATAAACAGCTTCCCCCCCTTCAGAAGGAGACTGTCGGCTAACACAAATACTTCACCCATATACGCTATTTGTTCATGCTTCATTTCGCTCAGTAGTGGCAGAGCTGGGCCCGTTTCATTTTTTGGTTCTCATGCACTACCACGAGTCCATTGCTCAGCTTACTGCAGCGGAGGGGAGACCAGTTTAAACCCAAACAAAATGTTTTTGTTGTAGTTCTGTGGAACGTTTTTACTATTAACATATTTAATAAAAATAAATCCTGCAGTTTCTGGCCTAACCAGCAAAGAATGACTGTTATGGTAAGAATGGGATGCTTTGAGGCAGTGAATCTCAATTTAAAATTCTGGAACACATTGTAATGGTTATTTTTAAAAGAACGTATTAACCAAAAATGACTTTTATTTCCATGTGTCCCTCTGAAAATCAGACTCATGGTCTGAACTGAGCAGGGTGCATTAGGCGTTCTGTAATATTTCATCCTGCTTTTACTTTGCTCTTTTACCTCTGCATTGTTATTTGTTTGAAATGACACACATGCAAATCTGGATAAGTGTGTTCAGGTACATTTAGCAATGTAAAATGGTTTATTTTTCCCTACAAATCTTTTCACTATATGAAGTTGAGGGCAACATCCTGACTTGTGCTTTGTTCTCCACTGCCCTCTAGCGGCTGCCCAGTGCTATTCTCTCTGTAACTGAATGAAATAGTGGAGGCACTCAAGTCTCTTGGTATAAAAAGGAGCCAGCGTGTTCTTCATGAGGAAAACTGACCTTCAGAACTCACTGTCTCCTTTGATCCAAAATAGCTCAGATCTGCTGACCTTCAAGGCACCTGCAAAGCCCATCTATTTCCCTAAGATTCTGGGGGAGTACGAGGTCATGTTGAGGGCTGGGACTTGTGCACTGAGAATTGGGCTCTGTGGCTGCAGTGTTGTATTAGGAAATGTGTGTGTGTTAGTTAAAAATTCAAGCCAATAATACAAGTACATCCTACTGGCAGCTGATTGAGATTCTCCTCTAACTCAAGTGGCAGAGACCTGTGATTTGGGAGTGGAAGGGTATCCATTTATTCTCCCCATTTCTGGTATGATTAGCTGGCAATCATGGTGATTGCCATTTTTTGCCAGAGCATACATGATGGTAGTTTTCTGATGTTTTCCAACACTCTCTCTTTTTTTCTCATTATGAATATTGTCTCTCCCCCTTCCCAGTATCCTGCATACATGGGTTTATGTTCTGTATGTGAACTAAGGCATTGATCCTGCAAACATTTAAGCCCGTGCTTATCTTTTTAGTATGCAAGTCATCCCATTGACTTCAATGGGCTATTCATGTGAGTAAAATTATACCCATATTTATGTGTTTGCAGGATTGGACCCTAGATAGTGTGACTGAGAATTCTTGCGATGGGGAACAAATAGAAACCTGCAGTGAACAAGCTGTTCGCTCCAAACTCTCTCTCTCACAAACACCCACTGGATGCTTGCAAGTTAGTACTGTTAGTACAAGTTAGTACTGTTTGATCCTATCATCAATTGAATAATGTGCCTGAAATTACACTGCTGATTTGGAGTTGCTAATCCCTCAATATTCAACCTCACCCAAGAAACCTCAATTCTAACGAAAGATTGCTGCTTTTTTTTTTTTTTTAAATCTAACTGGAACACTTTCAGACATTTTTGTCTCATCGCCCTGCAAATGAAATGAAACGTGTTAAACATGAAAGGTCAATGGTTATTATGTTTTTATAAAACATATACATAATGTCTGTCACAGTATATGCATTCAGGATCTATCTGTTTAGTTTCACTAGAGGTGAGCACATAGGAGCTTTTAGGAGAGAATTGTTCAGCACCACTGAACCTTTGATTGGAGAATATAGATATGTAGGTCAGTGTCCTGAAGGCCAGAGCGTTTAAACAATAGAAATAATATTATTGCCTGAAATTTTGATTCTGAAGTATACCTTTCATAGCTGCAGCACTCTAATAGCCCAGCTCTCTGCTGGAAGCGGAGTCCCTCTTCCGCATAGACTTGGGCAGTTATTTTGGGTATTGCTGCACAGAATGTCTTCACAGCTCTCTATTTTGATTTGTGAAACAATCACTCAAATCCCAGAGTTATTCCTAAAATGACTTAACTCCATGGGAAGCAGTTTAGAGCTGGAGACTAAAAGAAAATGTTTCCCTCTTCTTTCCTCACTTGGAAAGACTGGGCAGCAATACTGCCAACTTTGTAGGCCTTCTGTGACTTTGTGGACAGTTAAGCTGCAAGTATTTCTGCATATAGGGCTATTTTGGGGGCTACTTGTGACACCCTGAACTGCTGCTGCTTGTGCCCAAGAAGAACAAAAATTAGCCAAACAGGAATGTCCCTGCGTCTCAGATACCACAATGATGGATGTAGTGTATGGCATTGCCAACACCGAGTGTTAAAAAATCATGAGTCAGGCCTCCAAAATCATATGATTGGCTTGAAAATCGTGAGGTTAAAAATAACACATTTAGGGTTCTTTTTATCTGCCTTCTGCTGTTTGTCTTTAGTGGTCACGTTTTCAAGCTTTTATCCATAGCCATCAGGACTGGTGGTTGTTGTTTTTTGTTTTTTAATGAAACCTGAGTGTCTCACCTACTAACACGACTTCAGGGGATGGTGCTTTAAGTAAAATCAAAATACTCACGATAAAATCCCCGAAGCTGGCATACGCTGCTTGTTGAGCAGTTGCTTCCACACACGGCACTCACCATGACAATGAGTGCTCTGAATGTCTGCAGGGGGTTTTGGTTTAGAGTACGATCCCAGCTGGGACTTCCACCCTCCTTTGGAAGCAGGAAGTTCCCTTTGCAAATAGAAAACAACGGTGGTAAGTTTTAGGGCAGTTTGCAAAGCCGGTGGTGTCAAACCAAATTCTGGTTGAGGCTGGTGGCTTGTTTTCCAGTTGGGAGCCCCCTCCTTTCTTTTGTACTGTTGACTGAGGGCCTTTTCCACTATTTTTCTTTTATTTTTAATTTTTTTGCTGCATTCATAATAAATAGGTCCAGTAGATAGATCAGGAAACTGGGAGTCAGGACTCGTGGTTTTTACTCACTGTCTGACATTCAGTGAGCGACTTTACCTCTCTGTTCAGCCATCTGTAATGTGGCAGTGAGGATATTTTCCCAACTCTCAATTTAATTGTAAGTTTGTTTACCATTTGTAGAGCAGTTTGAGATGGGTGACTCAAGAGAGGGCAAAGTATCTAGTGAAATCTGCCTGCTCTCTGAATTCAGCAACTGAAAGCAAAGTTGCTTGACCATCTGAGCCTCACTCATAGACTCATAGACTCATAGGTCAGAAGGGACCAATATGATCATCCAGTCTGACCTCCTGCACAAGGCAGGCCACAAAACCCTACCCATACACATTTATAACAACCCCGAACCCATGACTGAGTTATTGAAATCCTCAAAAGTGAGATTTGAAGACCTCAAGCTGCAGGGAATCCACCAGCAAGCGACCCATGCCCCATGCTGCAGAGGAAGGCGTGTTCAGAACATGCAAATCTAAGCTTGGTGTAGGATGTGGAGGGGATTACTTCTCTACTGAACTGGCAGGGCTTTCCATGCTAACAGTTGTCATTACTCTGCTGAACCACTAATGTATCCATAAAGACTTGGCCTGTAGCCCACAAAGGCAGGGATTTGAGAGTTAAGGCTGAAAAGACAGTCTGGTGCACGAAGTTCCTGCCTCAAGTTAGCATAAAACAGAATATTTACATATTTTTCAACATCTGTTAGGATCAGCAGGGTCTGCTCCATGTGACTGAGTTTTGTAATTTGGGTTTCGGGGCTGTTCCTCTAAGCCTTCCTGTTTTCTCTTTCTGTGTCTAATGTACTGTAAGTATTTTGTATTTTTTACACCCTCTTTGAAAAGTGACAGAGACATAACTGTATTTTCACCCATGGATTAACGATTAAAAAGTACGGAACATCTTGTAATTTGAGTGCTAAAAAAGATGTGTATCAAGTTTTCTGATGTCACTTCCCAGAGAAGTAAGCTGTTGTTATAGGAGCCTGCATAAACCTAGCTCAGTCTAGAGAGAGGTTGATGTAGGATGGCAAGTATGTGGGGCAGGGAGGGGAAGATGCAGTGAAAAGGCAAAGGAATCTTCAGTTTGGCAAATGACATTCAAACTTTGTGAAGCTGCTGAGATGCTCCTGATATTAAGGACCAGGGGCCCAATCCTGCAATCCCTCTGTATGGAACACCCATGGAATCAGTATGCAATATAATGGATTAAAAACTAAACAATACATTACGTTTATATTTCTAATTAATTAAAAAAGATGGACTGCCTAGCTCAGCTGCCCTCTAGTACCTGGAGGGATGGAACTACCTACCACAACCTACCCTGCAACAAGCAGTGTGGCACCATTTCCCTTGGTCCAGGTCATGCCCGCTAGACTTGCACACAGATGGGACCCTTTGTAGTTAGATTTACCCTTGACTGTGGTATAATGGTGGGAGCTGTCACGTCCAGGCCACCTTCCCCTTCACTCTCCCTGGACCTCATGAGGTTGGAGAAGATGGAAAGGGTCAGTACTAGGGGGAATTCGCTGCCCCCATCTGAATTCCATCTCAAGCAGAATCTGCAAGGAACCCCCTCGAAGTGAGGCTCAGAGGGCAGGGCTATCTCTGGCAGCCCAGCACCAAGGAAGGATGAACAGCAGCACACTCTGGAATGATTTATTTGGCGGCATCCGGATAATGTCTGCTCACAAACTAAAATCTTCCATGTCTCAATCTCGTAATATCCCAGATGAAGACATTGCCAGTTCAATGACTCAAAACATACACAAATGTGGTTAGGTTTAAAAATCTACAGATTCCTCTTGCTTGCATATGGATCAAAATCTCTGACTCTTGAAATGCCTCTTAGTCTTTATTAAATTTCTGGCACAGTGTTATTCTGCAGTGATTAAGCTGCAGCTATTGCAATGAGATTTTCAGAACCAAAACAGTATTTCCTGGAGTGAGTTCACTTGAAATAGCTCATTTGGTGAGCTGCTGTTCCCTTTTGGATTTAGATAGAATGGGAATTCTGGGTCCAACTCAACAGTGGTGTAAGCTGGTACAGCTCTGTAGACTCCAGCTCTCCAGAAGTAAACTGGGCCCTCTGGTCCTAAGCCTTCTGTGTCCCCATCATCCTAAAGCTTCCTAGAGTCTAAGAGATTTTATTATGAGTGAGTTGCCTTTAAATATCCATTAACTCTAACAGTCACCATGGTAACTGCTGTAATGGAGCCTCTTGCTGGTAGAAGGTTACCCGGCTCCCTGAGTTATTACAGTTTAATGCTCAGAGACTGTTGGATTCACAGTTGGACAGAGGTCACAAATGTCAGAAAGAAAAAAACTATATATTTTAAATCTTTATTGAAGGGAATCTGGATGCTGGTGAAAGGAGGGGGATTGACAGCCCTGGAGACTGATGTTGATGCACAGAACAGGGACTTCATGGGCAGTAGTGGAGCAACTTTTCCCCATTCACTACCCAGTGTGCTCTGACCCTGTTCAGGAGGAATCTAGGAGAGTGTGGGAGAACACCAGTCTCCATGGCTAATTAGTGCTTGGCTTTTCTTCTGGAATGCTAACAAGAGAAATAGGGTTACTGTAGTTGTAAGTGGCTAACACGAGCAAGCTTAGACTCCTCAACTCACTGAACCTTGGTCACCGAACAGCCAGCAGACTGTGATGCCTTTCAGTCACTATTCATCTGAGCCAGATTTCAACTAGAGAGCTGATCTTGAAGGGCCTGATCCAAAGCCACTGAAGTCAAAGGGAAGACTTCCATTGTCTTCAATAGGCTTTGGACCATGCCCTAAGGTTCTCTATCCCCTTAACAGTAAGAACATTGTCTAAATTTTATATTTAATTTGAGGAACATGTTGCGTCTCAGTCAACCTGGAGTCCCCAGTCTGCCCCCGGCTTCACTTAATCCACCAGGGGCATCATTCGTTTTGGGTTCCTGCGGGCCGAACAAAGCACAGCGACCAATATGATTGCAAGCCAAGTCGTCCATTCCAGGGCAAAAGCCATCTTATATAATATTTCATGCACTGCTCACATCCTCTTCTTGCAGTTACTGATTGGTTAAAAGTTACAAGCATACACACAGCACAAGCACAAGCTGATTCTCATGGATAGCTTAACATTTCCCACAGCTGCCTAATTATTATTCTGTTTACCTCTTGGACACTGAGCTAAGAAAGAAGAAAGGGAGGTGTCCGCCGTCCTTGGCCGGCTTCCACCTGCCTAGGCAACCTTATCTAACTCTCACGTCCTTGGGGCCTAGCACTGCAACTTCCCATCCCAGGCCTCAGGGCCGCGTAAGGATTGTAGATCCCCACAGAACAAATGATTCCTCTTTCTATGGAAATGTCTAACTCTTTGGTTAAACATGTTAA
The DNA here is from genome assembly GCA_007922155.1 of Mesoclemmys tuberculata. NCBI lineage: Eukaryota > Metazoa > Chordata > Testudines > Chelidae > Mesoclemmys > Mesoclemmys tuberculata. The sequence goes on along the minus strand of ML675623.1, from coordinate 18,690,993 downwards.
ACTTTTTATTTTTCTCTTCCTCTCTACATTTCCTGAGGGCTGCTTGAACTGAGCAGTGGACGAGCATGGGCTGGGAGACAGGAATTCCTGAGCAATAATTATCTGCCACTGACCAAGTCACTTTCAAGTTACCAGTCCGAGCACAAATCTGCTCACGCTTCTACTTTGATGAAGGATGAAATTTGACTGGAGTTGCCCAGGCAAATGTGAAGCAGAGTTGCCAAGGCTGCTTTAATTTCTTTGTTTCCTCATTGGTAAACTGAATACAAATACTGACTCCCCTACCACACAGAATGTCCGGAGTTAACATTTACAGGGCTTGGAGGAGGAAAACCCTCTAAGTGCTAAGTTATTACTGGGTTGCTCCCCCACTTTTCTGTGAATCCATGCTGGGCCTTTTGCCTTTCTGGGCACCCATGCTAGGTCTCTAATCTTTTTGCTCTGCTCCTCCAGCCGCTCTGCTCAGTGGGCTTAATGCCTTGCGGTGCTGTCCCTCACATCTCCTTGCTGTTCTTGCTGATTTACCCACCTGCCTTTTTTCACCTTTGTTCTCACCTGGCCTCTGTTCAGCTTCTTTCAGCTGGCATGCCTGCCCAGGTTGCATACTCAGTGATTTCTTCCATTTTGATAACCCTCAGCTCTTGTGGGATTTTGTTCTGCTTTTATTCAACTTTTTCTGTCTAGCTAACTGTCCCAAAACTTGGCTGAATACGTCTTCCTCTGACTTTATGTTCTGCTGATAGTGCATCATTGCTTTCTTATTTTAATCTTTGCTGGACACTTGAATTAGTCACTTGCTTTTCAGGGAACTTTGAGAGCTGAGAGTACTTGCTCTAGTCCCAATAGGTCAGAGTCCCAGTTCCATAAACTATGATTCTTCAGGGCTTGAATGGAGCCTAGGGGAGAGAGGATGTGTGACTGCAAAAATACATGTTGTTAACAGGGAACTAGCCAGTGTCCTGGCCATGTTATATTTCCATTAATTACATTTTACTAGATCTACCCCAATTTCCCCCCTTAAATGCTACTGTATAATATAGCTGGTCCAGAGTTAAGTTGTATCCAAAGGTGGATTCAAGCTACCCAATTTACAGCCTGTAAAATGCTTTGAGTTCTTTTAGGATTCAAGGAGCTATAGAAATGCAAGGAGATTATTATTTTGTTCATAGCTAACTGAGCCCACCTACGTGCAACATCTATTATTCCCCCAGGAGTCAGAGGGCTTGTGCCATATGTAAGTTGCTACTACCTCATTCTAGCTTTTTTTCTTGCTTCTCTGTGTATTGTGTCTGCTGCCTTCAGATTTTGAAGGAGGTGAGTGGTGTTTCTGTTTGTAAATCAGGCTGGCGGCCAAAGTAACTGTGCTTTAGAAGAAAACCAGAGAATAAGCCCTGGACCTTGTGTGGTTATTTGCATTCAGTTTCTGGGCCTTGTGTTTGATGACAGCTGATGTGATAGATATATCTGGAGCAGATAGCATTGGGTACATCCATGAAGAATAGACCTGCTATTCATCTTAAGGAAAAGTTCATGCTGCTGACACATGAATCCAGGAAGCAGAGGTTTGCTCCTAGCTGTTTCAGGGGTGATTAAAACCTGAGGCATGTACCAGCTGTGCAGCTCTTCCACTGAATTTAGAAACGTCCCAGTTGATTTTAGCTGCAATAACATGATTGTATGTTAAATACTGTGGATTGAGGATTTGCAGCTGTATAATTTCTATGATTAGCAACCATGTAATGCAAGGATTTAATCTTTATATAAATCATGAAAGCAGAACCAGAAACTCAGGATGGAATTTCCTTGCATTCCTTCAATGAATATTTTTTAACACAAACTTACTGTTTAGTTCTGGGAAGACCCCAAAGTTGGAAGTGGCAATAAGGACCCCAACACTGTGATGAGTCTGTAAAATTGTCTTGTTAGTGGCTAATTTTGGGTGACAGCAAGGCCTGGAGGAATGATCATTTATTTGGAAGTGAGGAATTCTCAACTCTAATCCAGACTTTCCCACTGACTGTCTGGATTTTGTCAAATTTCTAAAGCCAAAATGTTCAAACTATATTCAAATGTTGAAAAATTGGAGATGGTTCAGACAATTTTAAAATAAAGATTGGCATTTTTTCTAAAAGATCTGATCTAGAAAGTTTCATAGTCTGTGTTATATAGGAGGATAGACTAGATCACAATGGTCTCTTCTGGCTTTGCAATCTATAAAGAGGGGCCTGTGATTTTGCGTGCCTAATTTAAAACAACTTGAATCTGATTTTCAAAGATGCCGAACACCTGTAAATCAGCTGACGTCAATGGGCTCTGCAGGTGCTTTCAGCACCTCTGAAAATTGGACCACTAACTTCTATGTTCCTCAGTTTCCTCTTCTCTAAAATGGATATTGATAGCCTACATTAGAAACTTGTTTGATGACAGTGAAGCACTTTGAGATTCTGGAACTGAGGGTGAGAAAGATGCACTAGGATTTTATTATATCCATAATCAAATTTCATAGTTCTCAGAAACCTGGCCTTACATTAGAGAGCCAATTCATCTCCTGGGATTTGAACTATATGCACGTCATCATTTTTCTTTCAGTTTGTCCTGATTCTTATTGCTGCTGGGCCCCCGGCATGTATGTTGTATTGGAGCCTTGCAGTGCTGATGCTGTTCTAGGGCAGTCAGCAGTTCCACGGAAAGCCCCTCAAAAACAGCATTGACAACTCAGCTGTTTTTATGTATATCAACCTGAAATGCACCATAAAGCTCTAAGCCTAGAGGCACCCTTCCGCCAGCCCACTGAATTCAGTATATTCTAGTTCAAAGCAGCCTCAGAAACCTATCCTGTCCAATTCTAAATTCCTTTTCCTGCTCTGAGAGTTGGTGGCATGCAGCAAAAATGTAGTAATGTGGCAGTTTTGGGAAAGCATCTTACAGTGTCAAATGACTGTCTGTCCTGGTAAGTTTCCTACTGTGGTAGCTCTGGGGGAGCTGTGGACCTAATCATGTGCCACCTTTTCCAGCACTTCATTCAAGGAGGAGCTCCAGACGAGTGTACCTGCTGTGGTGCCTGAATACTCCAGTTACATCCAGGTGGAGGGCATTTACTGTGCTGCTTGAATAAGGTTACTCTCAATGGATTGTTAATGGGATGATGGCCTCAAAACATATTCAGTGAAAAAGTTAAAATAAAAAATGGAGACCCCAAACCTTTAATTCACCCTCCACTTGCTATGTTGGGCATTAGTTACTAATTTTCCTAGGAATACAAAAGCACCTTCTCCATCATTCATGGCTTGTCCAAAGGAGCCCTGAATGTGCCCAGCCCCTCATTGGGGAGCACTAGATCATAGCTGGATATTCATTTCACTTGCACATTTCTTGCCCTGCTGAATGGAAGGGAAAATCACAGTAAAGCTTTCCCTTTCTCCAGTGAGCGTCTTTATGGGGCTTTTCTATCCTTCACTTCTGTCACACTCACATCACTGAAGCATGTCACCACGTTCAGCTTTTCTGATTTGTATTTTTGTCACTGATGTATCCATTGCCATGGAGAGACCCTTGTATCAATTAGTGCAGTTAAAAACAGGAGGAAAGTTTCATTTCACTGCCTAAGGCTTTGTTGTTATGATGGTGGTTTTGGCACAACATGTATAGTGTGGTTTCTCATGCTTTAATTTACATGGTGATCAAAGATTTAGGAACCAGCCTTGTTAGTCCTCAGTCAGATTCTTGAGTACACAGGCCACTGCTTGCATTTTTCTTCTGGGCAGAAGTAAGTGCAGATCAGTTTCTGCTCTCTGCACTCCAGGGCACAGGCAATGACATAGGCTTTACCTTATTTGGCACATCCTGGTTTCCCCCTCATCATCCCAACTGCATAATTTCTCATCTGGAATTCCTGCAGCTTCAGAAAATTCAACAGATGTTCTGTATCCCTTCTCTGAGCCTTTCTGCAGAGCCTTTCTTTGTCTGCTACTGGGAGATGTAAGTGATTGTGATTGATGATGCAGAAAGAGAGTGGGATGCTGCTAAAAGTGCACCATGTGGAAATTGATCTAATACCCATTTTCACCAAGTAGAAACCAGGCGTTTATAATCTTCTGGCTGTCCTGTCTGCAGCAGATGCTGAAAGCACATAAACTCCTGACTCTGGGGTAAGTTACTCTCCTGCTGAAACTGTAAAAGAAAATACACGAAAGGGCTTTGAAAATGACTTGGTTCACAGTAGTGCTTTCAACATGTTAAAGTTGCAATGTTATTGCTATTAACATTTCAAGCAGCTCTCGGGGGCATCAGTCGGTCTGTTTCTGACATTGCACTGGAAAGTCCTGGTGAATTAACTGAGCATGATAGTCGAAACACCAATACCACAAAGTGGAAGGAATTATAGACTCATAGACTCATAGGTCAGAAGGGACCAAGGCAGGCCACAAAACCCTACCCATACACATATATAACAACCCCGAACCCATGACTGAGTTATTGAAATCCTCAAAAGTGAGATTTGAGGACCTCAAGCTGCAGGGAATCGATCAGCAAGCAACCCATGCCCCACGCTGCGGAGGAAGGCGAAAAACCTCCGGGGCCTCTGCCAATCCACCCCGGAGGAAAATTCCTTCCCGACCCCAAATATGGCGATCAGCTAAACCCCGAGCATGTGGGCAAGACTCACCAGCCAGCACCCAAAAAGGAATTCTCTGCAGTAACTCAGTTGCCATCCCATCAACATTCCCACAGACCATTGAGCAGACTTATCTGCCGATAATCCAAATCAATTGCTCAAATTAAACTATCCCATCATAACATCCCCTCCATATACTTATCAAGCTTAGTCTTAAAGCCAGATAAGTCATTTGCCCCCACTACTTCCAGAATTCTGTTCCAGAATTGCAGCCTTTTGTGTATTTGTGAAAAGGCGGTGGTCCTACGGTGCTCAAAAATTATCAATGCTTACTGTGTAGATTCAAAACTCCCCCTTCCTGACATCTGGCTCTGTTACAATGTAATGCAACAAACTCCACCTAAGCCTTCTCCTTTGGTGTGGATTTTCTGAGGACAGTTCAGTTCAGCCCCTTACACCTCTCTCCAGAAGGTATCGTCCCAACTCCTTTGAGTGGGTTAATGAGTTGCACCTGCCAGAATAAGTCAACAGGGCTTAATTAGCATCTCCCTGCAGGGTGCCAGCACCTGCTTCCAGAGTGGGTCAACAGAAGAACTTAGATCCCCTGTTACAGAGGAGAAAGGCTTTTTACCTGCTAGTACCTGTTTTTTCCCCTGCTACAGCTGGTGTCAGCAATTACACTCAAAGTAGAACAGGGAGCTGTGTTCCTTAGGTGCTACCATAGTAGCCAAGCAAGCACAGAGCTATGTTAGCTGGGGTGCAGTGCAGAGATGGTCAAACCAGCCTAGGTAGAATGTGTGTGAAAATGTAATCTTCAGAGATGGTTTTTTAAAAGTGCTTGTTTTAGCGATGGGTTTTTTCCTTCTCCGCATGGAGTCCCTTGCTCATTGGGGATCTTAAATGGTTCCTTGATCTTGTAAGAAGATGCATTTGTTACCCTTTAATGTTCTGCTTGGCAATTGGATGGGGTGCCTGCTGGAGCCTCTTACAGACTCTTATAATTTTGAAAACAAATTCAGTCTCTTAGTTGACATGTCCTTGATTTTTTTCCCTGTTCCTTGATGTTTCAGTGTTCTTTACTTTTTCAAAATCTCAACAGTGCAGAATAAAGGAAGCTGGCGGTTAATCTGCCTCATATGGGCTTCCCTGTCTCCTATGACCTTTGTCACTCCTCCTATGTGAGATTTCTAACAATCCTGCCCTCTTGTAGGAGTGTCCACACCAGCAGTTGCAGATCAAAGCTTATGGCTGTGGCATGGGTTGAGCTCCCAGGGTGCCTGGATGGGAACCTGTATCTGTGTAATGTTCCCCTAAACACAGGAAATTCTTGAACTCTTCAAGTCTGCACTCAGGCGTGGGCTGCAGCCTTTCAGGCAACAGTCCTGGAGTTCACTTTTTACATCCACCCTTTTGATTCACCAAGAAGCAGGGTGTTTTAAGTGAAATGGAAGCTGATTGTTGCCCCATGATTCATTCTGCACATGGGCTCCTAGAGCCTTGAACTTCCTTCCTGTCATCTGCAATGAAAATGAGAAAAGAAAAACAAAGAGGAATTTGTATCAGATCTGCACAGGGAGGAAAAGGACAGGGTGAACCTAGCCCCAAGCCACAGCCTGACTCCACTAATACCCACTCTGACTGCTGACTTTCCCTTGTAATTACCTCCAGGCTTTATATCTGCAGACAATAAAGTTCCATGTCTTACAACTGAATTAGACACTCCCTTGAAAACCATACCAATGTCGATGTCACAGCCTCGTTTATGGAATGTCTCATTGTAATGGCTTTTGCACATGCAAGTGCAGTGTGTAAAGGCCTGTTTTTGGATCCAAGTTGTGCATTCGCCCTGTTCTGTTCCCTGTATTAGGCTCTTTCCCACATCCCTATTTATGGGCACCTGCCTCCCAAATGAGCCTGACTTCTGGAATCCGGGCTTTGATCCTTTCATCACACTGAGCCTTAAACAGGATTGTGGCTGAAAAAGAGCATACCCACTGCACGCCAGAGCATACAAGGGTTAGTTTCCTGGAGTGGTGTGTTGTTTTGGTGCACTGACTGGCAGGGTTCGTTCATGGTGATGCTATTCATAACACATTGCTATAATTCCACTCCTGCTGTGTAAGTGATCAGATTTTGCCCAATGCCATGTGTGTTCCAGGAGATTACGGTAATAAAGTGAGTGGGAGGCAATGGATAGATGTGCATGCACACAATTTATTAGCTCTGCTCCTGAATGCAGTTGCACATTTGGTTGACAGATGATCTATTTCAGAAGGGAATCTTGCAGATTCTTTATTTTATTTTAAATTACTTTTATATCCTCACTTCATGCCCCTGCTACTGAGTGAAAGGAAGGACATTTAATGCCTTGAACTAGGACTCAGGTCTGACTTCTTACCCTAATCCTGCGACAAACTTCCAGTATGACCTTGGACAAGCCATTTAATATATCTGTGCCTTGGCTCCTCAGTTGCCAATGGAGACGATATTTTCCTCCCTTGTGAGGATAAATTCTTTAGTGTACGTGAGGTGCTCAGAAATTAGAGTGATGAGTGCCATAGAAAAGGCTATGAATAAATAAATACTGTAGATTTCTTGGGTTTTGGGGGGATTGTGTAGCACAATTTCTTTGTTATACCCAGTGTACTCGTGCTAAGCATTTTCAGCATTGGGTTTTGGTCAAGTTATATCTGTCATAGCTAAAAATATCTTTGAGAACAAATATAGTAGTTATTATTCGTGTGTGTGTCTGTTGAGGGGTGGGGGGGGGTGCGAGGGGATAGGAAATTCTATTGAACTGACAGTTTAGGGCTGGTTTTCCACTGAGCCCTATATGAACTGACCAGTGATGGCAAAGAGACAGTATTGTGCTTCAGTCCAAAAAATGTCTGTATTTTCAAACAGAGAACCTTTTCAGGCGGCGTATGTTGGCCTCGTGTTTCCGGCATTTAGGATTGGTTTTGACTCTGCATTTTGCAGTTTGCCCTTTTTAGTTCTGAAAGCTGCTCAAAGTCAACATGGAGTGGAAATTTGAGTGCTATCAGGCGGTCCCTACATATTACATACCTGAGTGACTTCATTGTCTATACATTTTCACCAAAAAAACATAACTTGCCCCTCAGGAGGAGAAGCAGAGTTCATTTAGATGAGAATATCTGCTAGTAATTTGTTAATGTGTATGGCAGAGGGTACTGCCTTCTGACTATAGCTTGTGACTGGGAGAAGTCTCAAAAACTTCATAGGCACTTAAAAAAATAAAGATGGAAGAGCTCTGTTACCTTCGGTCACCTAGCCGGTACCCAAGTAGAGCAAAGGTTGGCAAACCAGATTGAATATTTTAAATAAGCAGTAACTTTGTGTTTTACTTGGTCTGCAGCTTTGGGACCTGGACCTAGCCTCCTCTGCTTCCAGGACCCAAGGTCCATAGCTTGAGACCAACTGCTCTATAATGAAAGCATTTGGACCAGCAATGATCTAGAAATAGCCTTTGGATAAAGAGTTTAAACGTGGCACATCATTGCCTTCCTTTAGGGCTGTGTCAGGACATCTTGGTCCCCAGAATGAACATCTTGGGAGGGACTCAGTAAGGGTAGAGCTATACATAGACAGTCACTAAATTTAAGCTCTGATTGTATACAGCTGGCTAAAATAAACCCTCCCTAGCTTTCTTTTCTAGGGAGATTGCTGTTGTATCACTAATGTCACTTATGTCCTGGCCTCACGTTGCAGTGAAAAACAAAACCAAATTCTAGAGATGTACCCAAACTAATACCCTAAGTCTGAATGGCCTAGGATCCAGATCCAGAGAAGAATTTTGCAAATAGCCCTCTTTCTATAATATGCCAAACCAAAATCCTAGCTCTGAACATTCCCAAACTTGGAAGTGTTTGAAATCCAGATTTGGTTCTAATTTGTCTCCTCCACACCCAGGTGAGCTCATATCTGCAATTCCTGTCTATAAAGAACCCTTGCCCCTTCTTAACCCAAAAACATAGGAATGGCTATGGATCAGACCTGTGGTCCATCCAGCCCAGTATCCTGTGTTCTGACAGTGGCCAATGCCAGGTGCTTCAGAGGGAATGAACAGAACAGGTAATCATCAAGTGACCCATCCTGTCGTCCATTCTTTTCTGTGCACACACTAAAGCTCATTCACTCCAGAGGGCTTAAGGGGGAGGGATATCCCCCCAGGCATTTCTCAGACCCTTGCCCTTATTCACTTTCTTCTAGCAAGGAGCTGATTGGCGCTTCTGCCTGATCAGCCACAGGTCATTGAAATCTGATGGTGCTCGGCACTCTTTCCATTGCCCTCCAGGAGTGGAGTGTGCTGTCTGCACAGGGCTCTCAGACCTTGACAATTTGGGGAGCTCTAGAGCTGGTCTCCTATCTCCTCCTTCCCCCCTCAGCATGTTAAACCATGACTGAATCTCTGTTTTAGTGTAAAAACCCCACTCTGCACATTTTCAAGGCAGTGGTAGAGGTGAAGGAAATTCATCTCTTGGCTGGGGCAACTGGGGAGTTGATACTTAGCGTGAAATATAAGGGCTTATGGGTGCAGCGCCAGCTTCTATGATTTTCCCCCATAGAAAGACCAAAGACCCGCACAAAAAACATGTCCTTTTGGTGCCTGCCTCGTTATCTTTTCTGCAACAATATACATGCTGCATGTTTCAGTTGATCAGATTATGCAGACTAGCTTGGGGCTTATCATGCCATCTACCAATGTACACTTCTGTTCTGAGGGTTCAAGGAGTAAGGAGCCCTTCCCTGCTTTCTGAAGGGCACTGCTGCTGCCCTGCTCATCTCTGAACTCAGGTACAAATGGCCTGCCGGCATGAATTCCTCCTGGTATGATGGAAGTATAATTTTTCTCTTTCCCTTGAGTGAGCGTGTGCGTATGTGCATGCGCGTGTGTGTGCTGAATGCCAAAGCACTGGTAAAGCCAGCTTGCTTCCGTATGTGAATCATTTCACAAGCAGCTCTCTGTGTCTCATTGCAATGTGGTTTTCCTCTCAGGGAAGCACTAAAGCCCTGCATTCTTAGTCTGGCTTGCACATGCTGTCACAGGCTAGCAGGAGACAGTTTTCCTTTTGATACAAGGAGGAGAAAAAGCTTTCATTGTAAGTATTTAATCTTTTTTTTATTTGTAAGATGGGAACTGGATTCTCTGTAATCTTGCAGCAAGTGGACCTGCCTTGCTCAACAACACCTGCATGTAATGTCTGACTCTAATTAAAACTAGATTGGATGAAGCACTAGAAAATGCATTGTAAGGAACACTCCTTCACTGATGGGGAGCTGGGCTGGACGATCTATTAGATATTAATGACAGAAAGTGATCCTATGAGAACTGGCTACTGTCTATTTTTCTGTTTAGCTGCATGAAGTTGAGTGACTGACTGATGGGTTGAAGCTGTCACTCTGCCTGCCTTGGCTCTCTCCTCTCCCTGATATGTTCCAACAGCAGGGTCGAGGAGGAGCACAAATAGGTTTCCTCAGCTCTGCTGTTGAGACTGTCCAGTCAAGAAAGGGGAGATGTGGAGCAGGCTGCTGTGCAAGCAGCTTCAGAAAAAAATTGGCAGTTACCTTGTTTGCAAAGGCAATGAGTACAAATGGTGGGGAGCTGACCAGATCTGTGCTTTCTCACTTCATCATGGAAGGGGGCTGCTGAGAATCTCAGGCAGAAGCTTCACTTTCAGCAGTTTAGTAATTGGCCATAAAAATGTGCTTTGGGCTGAATCTTGATGGTAATGGCAATTGTGATAATAATAATACCCAGCACTTATGTAGATCATTACAGCTTTGCAGAGCTGTACAAATGCTAATTAAGCCTCATGTTTGTAATAAAGCATTACTGGCAGACCTGGACAGGCAACAGGGACTCTCTTTCCCTTCCCCTGATCTCACACTCTCTCTCTTTAGATGTCACCCCTTAACATGGTTTGTTTATGGAGTGCCTCTACCTCCTACAAACTAGAAATTATTCTGTTGCCAATATGGGTCTCAGCTGAGAAGGGGATATTTTGATTAGTTTAAATGCACTATTCTCCAATGGCGTTTTAGTGAGAGAGACCGTATCAGGTCAGCTCTTATCCCAACACCTAGATCCCCACTGTGTGGTTCTCAGATAGTTTCAATATGTAGTCCCCCAGAGTGGGGTGCCCTAGCTTGCAAACCACTGACTCTGCTGTTTAAAGCCATTCAGCCCCTTTCAGCTCAGTCCACACACAGAATAATATTTTGAAAATGCAGAAGTCTACTGGTTTCTCTTGCAGTTTTAGAGTTCACAAATGGCTTCCTCTCTCTGATGAAACCTTTCTGTTAAGAGTTCGCAACACTGACAATTAAAAGTTCAAAAGATCCCAGTTAATTAACAGGCTACTGTGCACTTTTTTGCAGAGCACAATATCTCCTTACAGGGCAACCTTCAGAAATTAATTATCGCCATGCATCGTGGTAAGGTGTGTGCGTAGAATAGAAATAGGCAGAATGTCCTTCCGTACGGTGGGCTGGGATTGTGTGTGGAAGAAGTGGACTTGTTTTTTTATTTTTGTTTGGCTTTTTTTATGGGACTCCTCACCAGTGTATATGAGCATTTATCATACATCAGAGTTTATCTTCCCAAGACTCCCTCTGCAGAGGATCAGTATTAACCCCATTTTATAGATGGGGAACAAAGACACAGAAAGATTCTGTGACTTGCCCAAGGTAACACAGAAAGTCTGTGGTAGAGCTGGGAATAGAATTAAGATCTGAATCCCAATCCATCATCTTGACTACAAAATCATCCATCCTCTGCCATGTCTCATGCATGTGGTGGGCAGGATTGTCATGTGTTGTGCTGTGTTTTTCTTCCAACCTAGAAAAGGTGTTCTGTGTCAGTTTCTTCTGTCCCTTCTAAGTGCATCTCCCTATATGCTGCAGGAAGGTATAATGACAGGGAGGGCATTACCAAGCAAAACCCCTGTAATTACTCTTCCTCTCTATAGTAATTAAATAGCTGTGTCCTGTGTAAAATAGAGTATCCCTTACTGTGGATTGGTAAAACATTCATCTCTTGCTCCAGTCATGGGGGTGGCAAAGTGGATTACGGAGAACCAGCTACCTTCAGATGGCTATAATAATCCTGCATTATACCACACCAAGATTATACCCATGTCTTCAGGCCAGGAAGGTGTCAGGAGTAGCTCTGAGTGGTTTAACTTTTTTAATGGCTTAAGTCTGATTTTTAAACTCTCAACAACTAGGAAATTCAGAATCAAGGCGCAACCTTCACCTTTCCTTTGCCCTCCTGTGCCTTAGGTCTCACAGTAGTGTCTGATTATACACACCATATAATCTGGGATGCTTATTGTCTAGAAGGTATGAGCTGAGATGATATGGGAGTTGGAATTGTAAACATGATTTCTGTAGAGGTCACTTCCTGAATATAGTTTTGGTATAGTTTGATGAAATTTAGCATTAACTGTGTAGCTTTTAGCTAAGCATACAGCCATTCTGTGTTCCTGTATACACAATCATACTCCAGCCCAAGTGCCTGTGCGCACAGAATTGCTTCTGGGTCTTTCTCCCTCCCTGTTTGCTTGCCGCCTTCTTCACATGCATCTGACAGTAACACGATGAGCATGACTCAGGAGTTGCCACATTCAAGTCTGAAACCCTGCCCTGGAGTAAAAAAAAAATCATATCAGTTTTTGCCCAATCAACCTTGTTTAGACCATTCCTATAATTTCTTAACCAATTCATGTAAGTATGGTGGCCTGTTTGCTGATAGCCAGTAGAAATCAGTGCTCCAAGGAACTCCCCATCTAGCTAGTGGTGGTGGTTGTCTTCTTGTAGGGTCAGCGCTGACACAATCTCTGCTATCTTGTGCACTTTTTATCTCTACATCCCCACAGTGATCAGGAAGCAGAGGGAAGTACTGTCTCTGAGGTACCGATGGTTAATTGGGTTCTGATCTAGGGCAGCTCCATGTATTTTATCTGGAAAAGTAGCAAAGCTATATTTTTCCTGTGGCTTGTAAGTGTCAGGAATGTGGACCCAGCACAAGAAAAACAGAGTTAAGTAAATCCTCTGTCCACTTGCACAAAACTAAGGTTTTGTTTAAACTTTCAGTTTCCTTTCTCATGTCCAGCTGGAAAATGGGATTCAGTTGAGAACAAGAAACCCATAAGCCCAAAACTCTAGGAAGACATTCTGTGGTGATGGGGCATGGGGAGAAGGCTTTGCAATTCTCTCTTATTATTTGTCTGACTATCTCTGATAAAAAGTCAATAATTAGTCATAGGCCAAGTCTACTCTGAAAAGTTATGTCGACCCAGCTGCATCACTGAAGGGTCTGAAAAATGAGCAATGTAGTTAACACAGCTTTACCTCCCAACATAGACGATGCTAGGTTGACAAAATAATTCTTCTGTTGACCTAGCTACTGCCTCTGAGGGAGGTGGATTAACTACAGCAATGAGAGAACTCTTCTTGTCTTCTATACTGAAGTGCTACAGCAATGCAACTGCAGCTGTGCCGCTGATGCAGTTTAAGTATAGACATAGTCTTAGTCTTGAGAAAAGAAAGGGTATCTGATAAGTCTTCAAATATGTTAAGGACTGTCCTAAAGAGGACTGTGTGCAATATTTCTCCATGTCCACTGAAGGTAGCACAAGAATTAATGGGCTTAATCTGCAGCAAGTAAGATTTAGGTGATATTAATAAACTCTTTCTAACTTTAAGGGTAGTTAAACTCTGGAATAGGCTTCCAAAGTAGGTTGTGTAATGTCTAGGTTTACTTGGTGTCTCAGCACAGGGGGCTGGGGTTGATGACTTCTTGATGCCCCTTCCAGCCCTACAGTTTATGATTCTATGATTGAGGACCCACTGCTTACTGCAGGAATGGCGTGTTTTATTGTGTGCAACACTGCATCCATCCAGAGATTGGAATTGCTGACATGCACTTTGGAAGTGTTGATAGGATGACTTATTTGAGGTGGTGACCAGATGCCTGTCATTCATGGCTGGTTAGACCTTTTTCTGCCTCGGCCACTCCTGATTATAACATCCTGGTGGAGCAGATCCTGGTGGAGATTCCATAATGCCCACAAATAAATACCCCTTAAGGATAAATTATGGGAATTAGCCTAGGAAAAGAACAAGATCAGCCTTAAGCACAAGTAAGAAAGCAACTGCTGGTGACTCAACAGTAGACTTGCAGTCTGTTTAGCCCCTCTCCGCAATGCAACCCTCCACCCTCAGACAATTGGACCTTCTCTTTGGGGGGCTTCAGGGTAGTTTCGCTATTCGAGAGTGGCCCCAGGTGATACTGAGTGAGGAAAGGTAGAGAAATGGGCTCTGGGAGGGGCTACTTATACTGAAGAGCAAGGCTGGCATGCATGAGGGGATTTTCATATGACCCCATATTGTGGCCTTCTTGTTCGCTCATGGAGGAAGAGGGCTCTTTTGAGGCTTTCAGTAACCATAGAGATAAGCACAGTATAAAAGCCTAATAGGTAGTGATTTTCATGAAAGAAAGAAGTCCTTGTACAAGCCAGTACAGAGGATGTCACACATGACCCTAAAGCTATATGAGAGCAACTGTGATCTGATGGCTTAAGTGCAGGACTGGATATTTTATTTCTGACTTTGCTACTGATTTGCTGTATGATCTTGAGCAAGTGCCTTAGCCTCTGTGAGTCTTTGGTTGCAAGGTGCTTGGATTTATTATTATAGCACATTCTTCTGGACTGTTGGAAGTAAATTACTTAGTTTAGGGCATGCAGAAAATTAACACAGTCTTCCTCCTTGCTATAACTTGTAGTCTGGGCATGAACATTTCCAAGTAATGGCTTGTCTCTTGGTATCTCATTAACAATAACTTGAGTATCCAGTGTTAAATGTTATGAGAAAGGGAGTCTGCTGAGAATGTGTTGGCCCTCTAGGCCATTGGAACCAGCTGCTCAGTGGAGGGGTAGGGCTTAAGGTTCATCCTCTGTCCCATAAAGCATTAGTGATGAGCTGTCATTGCACTGGCCACATCACCAGTATTTTTAAATTCAATCCTGATGTGAGCTAAGCTTCACACATGTAAAATACAGCCAGAGTTTCCACTTTGGAGGATTACGGATGAGGGTTGCCCAGAGACAGCCAAGGGGATGCTAGAAACAAGGCAGGATAATAGAAATTATGGAAAGAGGGTGGGGGGAGATTATATCCTCAAATTTGTCCTTATGCAAGGAGAGGCGACTGTCTTTGCAATGGAGGACATAGCAGATGTACAACTTATGCAGACTGAGCTGGAAGGGATTGGGTCTGTAGAGGGGCAGATAAAGATGAGGCAAGGAAAGTAACAGAAGGTTTTGTTTTTAATTACAAGCTCAGTCTGATCTGAAACAGTTTGAACTGTGCAGTCAACCTCCAGATCGGCAACTGCCATATTGAACAGTCAATTTCTCTGCTTTGTGATTTTGGCTTGATTCCTGGTATCAGTTAAGAAATCAAGATGAGTCATATGAAAGCATCTGTCAAGTCTACAAATTGTGGTTTCAAGTGGGTTGATATCAAAGGTTGAAAAAATATTCTATCTTGACTCCATTGGCTATGCTGCCACAAAGCTGCTTATATTCCAGTAGGGAATCCTTGACAATTTACTGAGCTTGTTAGGTCTTTTTGTTACAATTAATGGCTAACCTGATAATAGCACAGTTTGAGTAGTATAGAGGGACAGCAATATAAAGATGTCTCAGATGCTACATGCCAAAACCTTCAAAGACATTCTTGCCTTGATTTCAAGCCAATGTTCTGTGTTGATTATGGAGCAGCCTGACTCTTTGGTGAAATAAATAAACTACAGGAAAATGGGACTACGGCGCTGATTTAAACTCATAAAAGTCAGAGAATTCTTTCCTGCATGAGTCCCATCTGAAAGGCAGGTACCAGTGGCCTCAGTGTTCAGAAATGCTGAGCATTCAAATCACAGCTTTCAGTGAAACTGCCTACTGGTATGTTACGCTCCAGATCTAGTAATTAACTTTCATAAGAGATTGCTTTCTCAAAGGCACTTGAATGACCCTGGTTCAACTGACTGCCCTGTTGACTAATTATTGGTGCACGAAGACATGAGAGTTGCGACCTGGATACCCATAAATCCTTCATTTGGTGTAAAGGATAAATCCCTTGTACCAGAGTTACTTCTCCATTAACCCTAAAAGCTCAGGTGTTTCTGCATAACATCTCTTCTTGAAATTTGTAAATTATTTTATTAACTGATAAGTATAGCTATCAGATCTCGGACTAGGCAATTAAACTGCAAAATGTGGGTCATATCCTTCACTGATCAATCAACTTTCTCTTTTTAGCTAGCCCATTGTATAACTGGCGGTAATCCCCAGTGAAATGTGTTTTCTAGAGCCTTGTTCTATTGGACTGCCTGGGAGCTCACCCCTGTACTGGCAGTAGTATTTATGTCAAGAATAGTAACATATGCTTTACAGAAAGGAAGAAGGTTGTTCTTATGTGTTGAAGGACAGAGATGGGAGCTCAGACCTGGGTTTTATTTCTGTCTGTCTGTGTGACCTTGGCCACATTTCTTTACCCACTTTCTCCATCTGTAATGTGGTATGGTAATTTTGCCCTCACAGAATGGTTGAGAGGGGGTTTGCTTATATATTTATAGACTGAGTCATATAACCATAACTAGGTGCCTTGACATAAATTTCAGAATAAAATTCCAAGTATAATGGACAGTGCATCCCACTATAAAATAAAAGCATGGAAGCTGATGAAATAGCTCCCACCTCAAATAACAAAACCTTTCCATAACTCCTCTCAAATTCCTGGGAGAAAAGATGGCCCCTACAGCACACCCTTAAGGGAGACCAGGGTAGGGTTCTGAAGATGGTTTTCAGAGAATACCGTCAGGCCCCCTTTCTGTTTATATCAAGTCTCAGTGATCTCATCTGCAGCAGTGCAGCACAGGCTGAGATGCATCTCAGGTGACCAGGTCACTAACCATTCAGCTTTATAGGTTAAAACCAACGCTTTCAGTTCCATCCAAAAACTTACTGGCAGCCAGTCCAGATTTCAGTGCATTGATGTAACATGCTCCTGGCATGGATCTCCACTTATTGCAGAATGCTGCTGGCCACATATTATCTTCAGTTTCCAACTATTCTCAAGGTGTAGTTCTACACAGAGTACACTGAAATAAACTAATCGTTGCCCTTCAGCCACCCACTCTGGTCAATGCAAAGAGAGACATCAGTTGGGTCTGTAGAGAGCTGGGGTTCAGCCCTCCTCACCTGAGGAAGGGTCACCATGTAATGTGGAGAAGGGGACAAAAAATTGACAGATCCTCAGAACTCTAAGTATGGTTTATAGGGCCCCTTCAAGGGAATGAAAAGGGAAGGACTGTCATCTGAAACTTGGGGTCACATAATGTGGGTTAGATTTCATTATATTTGCAACATTTGCTTGACTATATCTGTGTTGGGAGGCTGTTTTTCCTGCTGCCTTTTGTCTCTGTAGGCTCTCTGTGGACAGCCTAAAGATCAAAACTCAATCTCTCTGGAATCCTTTTGGAAGAAAATGCTGACATTTAGTTAGCATACAGTAGACTTGCTTTTATTGATGCACCTGAAGCCACAGGGAGCCATTACCTATTGAGAGCTTATCTTCCTAGGCACAGAAACACAAAGCTTAGAGCCATGAGTACAAATAGAGGTTGAACAATATCTTCTTCAGTAAAGTAATATTAATAATTTGAATGTAATAATGTTCACTTTTATCAGAGGAATCAAAGGTGTTATTCAGAGAAACACACAGGGTGAGTGATTTGCCCAAAGTTATGCAACAAGTAGCTGGCAGAGCTGGGACGAAAACTCATGTCTTCAGACTGTCTCATGCTTTGATCTCTAGACCAGACTACCTGTTTCCTGTGGAAAAACTAAGCCTACCTTGGTGGTGCAATGAGATTGCAATGTGCTGGTCTTAACGCTATAGATACTAGCTGAGGAGGGATGGTAAAAGCTGCCTTTAATTCACATCTACCAACTGCTAGTTCTCAGCTTCTGACCCAAAGCCACATCGAAAAGGCTGACAATGCCATTTAGTGGTTATATTGCTCTTTGATTAGATAATCTGGTGTCTTGGTTCAATGTTTGGGATAGAAAGGTACTGCCAAGTGGCAGTTCCACCCTTCTGTCTGATCCTCTTCAGACAATACAGCCTTTCCCTAGTGTCTGCAGTTTGTTTAGTGATGCTGAATCCCTCACCCTTTTCTTTCTTGTTTTTCAGCATAATTTCAAACCGCTCTCTGTATTTCATAGCATCTCTTCTTTTATTTTTTCAGATTTAAAAATGCTTTTAAAATGTGTTATTACTCCTCATCAGTTAGCTATATCACAAACTCAGGATTTCACATCCCTGGATAATGGTTCCCCTTATTCTGGCTATAATCTCTCACTCCTGGTAGCCAAAGGGCTTTTGACCAGGGATAGCTGGCTAAATGGGCTTTGCTGGCTAAATGGGCTTTTCTAAGGCATGTGCCAGTCTACAGACACTAGTAGATCATCTGCAATTGGACAACCGCTCTCTGGATAATTATATTTACTTCTGTTTTACACTCTAGGTCCACCATTTCAAGATCTAGGACTGCTCAGAACCTCCCATTTGCACTTCTGCTCTGCTGTAGGATATGCATCTCACATTCAAACCTGCAATACAGGCTGCCCTTGTCCATTCTGTTATCTCCTTTGGGCGGGGGACTGCTAGCAGCAGTAACAGTCTGTTTTCTGAATGATGACGGGTTGCAGCTACTGTATGCATCTAATTCTAGCAACTTGCCTTGCTTCCCATTGCAGACTGAGGCAAATAAGTGACATGGAAAGGTTCATTATTTCCTGAGGTTTCCCAGCGTTTCTGCTGCCCACGCCTTTCAGGGCAGCATTTTTCACTCTGACTAAGAAGGTTGCTCTTGGAGGAAATGAAAGACTGATTCTGGCTCTTAGGATAGGTTTTCTGTCCTGACCAGGAAACAGTGTGAGGTTTTTCTGTTCTGTTTTCTGGTAATTTGTTGTTTTGTGCTGTTCAAGCAGTTCCTTTAAAATCTCCAACTTGTTTCATTCAAGAGTGAAAGCAAATTAAGGTGAGAGAGACATGTACAACTGGGCTTTATTCTTTCAAGTGAATTTAAGGCTTGTGGGATACCACAGAGACTGAAATCCTCTTTATCTATAGCACAGGTTCAGGTTGGATAGGACAAGCTACACCTATGCTGGGCCTTGCCAAGTATCTCTTCCCAGCTCTGGAGAAACAGTCAGTGGGAACCTATTTAATCTTTGGTCTCTCTGAAAGGTGCTGCAAAGTATTCTGGTGGCTTTTGTGGTGGGGGATCTTTAGCTACTCAACTGAGACAACCAGACCACCAAACAGATATTGAATTGTTTCACGTGTTTATTACTACTGACCTGGGTTGGATTTGAACCTGTAACCTAGAAATGAAAGTCTCAGATCCCCTTCCCAATAATTTGTGCCATCCAGTCCTTCATCTGTCCAAATGTTTATGTGCCTTACCCCTTTTGAGCTAGTAACTGCACTGTGCTAATGGCAGTTTTGGGGCTGAGTCTGCAGAAAGAGGAACATCAAAATTCCCCCATGCAAAAGCAAAAGTTTCAACCAGTTTCTGCACACGCAAAAAGATTCCAAAATGTATTCAGAGCTGATGCTTTCAAAATCTGGAACCTAACTTTACCTGTTCACCCACAATGGAGTCTGTATAACAAGGTCAGTCCATCCCTGCTCAGAGGCGTGGTTCTAGTTATCAAACTAAGATCTCAGTGCATATGGCATCTGCTTGATGAATAATTCTCCTACTGTTCCTGTCACACATTCTTAGTGACAGTTCAGCACAGGCCTCTAGTTTCCTTCCTGAATCAAGAAGGGGCCTCAAGATCAGTGTGACTAGATAACCTCCACTTTTATATGTTTAACTACAGCTCAGAGACACTAGCTTCTTTAGAAATAGAGAATGATGATACCTCTGTTTCCCTCTACGTCCAGTGTTGATAGTGCAATAATATCTGATTTTTCCCCCCCCACACTCTTCCATCTGGACAGGTTCTGAAATTTATCGACCACTGAAAAGTCAGAACAAAATGGACTCCATCCTTGGTTTCACTTGCTTGACACGGTGAAAAGTTCATACTGTTGCACAAGGAACATCAATTCAAATCTTACTGTTATAGTAAATTCCTACATGACAACTCTGGCTTAATTCAAGTATCTAAACTGCTATTGGTTAGGAGGGAAGTTTAGCGGAACTGCCACTAAAATTGCAGCTGCTTTCATTGAGGTTTGCTCCAGCCACTTCTCTTCTTCCTTCTGACAGGGCTGTCGGACAGACACAACATTCCCATCAGACCTCATAGGCCAGAAAAGAGCATCATAAGGCAGGGCTAGAGGGTGCTGGGATAGAAACAGGAAGAAGTCTTGAGGGAACACTCAGAAAAAAAATCATGTGCAATCATTGCATCCACAAAACACCCATTTGTATAAATCTGGTAATCTCTTCAGTAAGACTATTTGTATGTGCAATTGTTTGAGTAGAACATGTAAATGTGGGGTACTGTGCATCCATTTTTTTTTTAAAAGTGCCCATTAAATGCATGTAAAACACCAAAATCCTGTTAATACTACTCTGAAACCATGGGACTTAAGAATAGTATTGATTGTATTGTCTCTTAGTTTAATATTCACTGATGCTTTAAAAAATGTTTACAGCACAGTAATGGTCATGGAAAAAAATAGATAATTTTCTCCTCTGATGAAATCAGCTCACCAGGCGCTCACCGTATGTGTTGGAACTCCTGATGGAGTTGGTAACTGCACATAGTTAAAATAGGAGTTTCTATTAGTAGCTGGGAGGTTAGAGCCACGCAAAAAGTTGATCTTTTTTTTTTCCCCCAGCATCTGTGAAGGAAAAATCAAGATGCTATAAGGATAAGGAGGGGAATTATTGCTCACTTGCTTTATTGGCCCTAAAACAGCAGCAAAAGAGAGCCTAGAACACTCTTGCACCTGCATTCTCTTTAAATAGAACATCCGTAACACCTGCAAGGTGTCATTAGCACTGAATGTAATTAGGCCCTGAATAGATTGCCTCCCAGAGGTTCACATTCATTAACAAGAACACTTCACCAGAACAATGCAGAGTAAATTGTGAGACCTGCAAAGCCTGAGTCTTTCTCATCACAGATCTTACTGGCTTAGCCAGGGAAGGCTACATTTTGGCTCATCTGGTAGAGCTGCTGCTTATGACCACAAGAGTCTTGGTTTAGATTCTTCTATGATAAAATGCAGTAGTCCATCCCACCCAGGTGAGCCTTTATGATTGGTCTATTGTAGTTTCTGGCCACCCGTTTGGCAAACACAACACAAACTGCTTGCACAAGAGCCACATGCAGCTACGTTCTACAGTGTTCATCCTACGAGGCTGAAGAACAAAAGAAGAAAAAAGAGCTGTCTGTGATTTCCCTCCAGCACTGACTGGCAGAACTTATAAGAGATGCTGTTGCTAGTGGAGCTGGGGAATGAATGATGAAAAAGTTAGGGATACAGATCTGGTCAGAGTCAAACCAGCCATTTAGCTGTCAAGGAACCACCTACTGAGGGAAATCGACAAACCGCTTGCTGGCACATCAAGGAAGACAAAATAATTTCTGTTCTCCAAATCCCAGCAGGATTCTCTTTCCTCATAGGCTCATCTCTGGGAAATCCTGTACTGAATGCAGCTCCTTTTCTTTCTCTTTGCACAGAAGTTGACTGTTACCTTTTTACTATGTGTTTTTTACTTTTTTATGGTAATACTATGAAACAATCATTTAATCGCGATAGCAACATCAACTGCTGCTGCTCTGGTCTGGTTTGATCAGTTAAAGATACAGTATGGTTGACTTGTGCTACTGAGAGATTTTCAAAAATAAATAAATAGTGGGAGGAGAACTTGTGTGTATCTCAGGATCCTGTTTTTATTTATATATTTGAGGCTGGATTGACGGTCTGACATGGAGTCCTCTGTTTATCCTCAGGTCAGGTACAGGGCAAGAATTAGCAGCAATTCAGACATCCCCAGATTCTCCATTCATTGTGCTTCAATCCTGAGCTGGAGCCTAGTCTTGGGATGAGAGGAGAGGTCGGTCTCTATGACCCATTCAGTCTTTGCCTTCTCTAAGACTAACAAGAGTGCAGCATAGACACTTGTCTGCTAGGTGCTGAACTGAAAACCTGGCCACTAGCTCATTTAACATAGAGCAGCTGCTGAAGAGCCACGGGCTATTAATGACTTCAGTTTAATGACTACTGACCAGTTCTGGATCCGAATCCCTATGTAATCTATTCCTGTGGCACCCAACACTGCAGAATCCAATATTTGACATGAAGGTGAAAAGCTTCTTGTCCCCTAGCAGTCTTCAGTTTGCAGGAAAAAGGTGATCAGGATTCATGTCTTTCATAGGAGACCCAAACACGTGCTTTTCTGCTTTGGTTGCATGAGATGTGGAGAACGTGGGGAAGACCCTAGTCTAGTGCAAAACATTATAATTTTGTCTATGGAAACTGTCTTTATATTACTGTATTTTCTGGATAAAGCCCAATTTATGAATCTGAAGCCTGGGTGCTAAAAATAATGACAACTACAATTTCAGTGGCTGCATTTAGACCCTTTTTGGAAATCTGAGGGCTGCAGCTAACTTGCATAACATGAAGCAAATTGCACCTTCTTCTGTACTTTTTAATATTGGGTTGGCAACCCCATGGAGATTACAGGCCCACACAAAATTCAGTGTTCTCTCTATGTACTTCATTGGTTGCAAATATGTATTAAAGGGGTGGGTGGCTACAGGCCACTTTGTGGAACTCTAAGGGCCATGCTTTGGCTATGCTTGAATGTCTGCCTGTGTGTATGAGAGAGAGGAGAGAATCTGGTGTATCCCTTTCAGCCCTTTAAACTGGTGCCAGGAACTTCTGCCTCTCTTTGGATTCCAAATGCTTTAAAAACATTAATATCCACTTTCCTTTCTTATATTCTGCAGACTGACTCCTCTGGAAAGAAAATGAAGAGTGCTGCCAGACCTTGGAGTGCAATGGCAAAGCAGGGGAGCCATGGGATTGACCGAGGAAAATCTCCCCCCACAGCTTCCTCGGGCATGAAAACCTCCAAATCCTCTACTTCACTTGCTTTTGAATCTCGGCTAAGCAAGGTACTAACCAGTAAGCAGTGTGCAAGCATTCCAAACTGATTCCAAGCTATCACTCCAGCTAAATTGGAGCATATCACCAGTTGTTCGGGATTGGAGTGGGCTTTGGCTGTGTTTGTGTGTGTATCAGACTGTACCATGTGCTTATTAAACCATAATGTCTGTATACATTGGACCATGTTGTATGTGTTGGGATAGTCATTCCAGATTTGTCTGTGTGGGGGGATTGGTTTGTGCTTGCAGAGTGTGCGTATGGTGGGGAAGGCATGCTGGGGGGGGCTTTGACTGGACTGTGCTGTGTATTGGACTACTGCGTGAATTGGATATATTGTGTGTATTGTGAGTGAAGGATTAGTTTGCACAAAGTATGTGAGGATCAAATTGTACTTTGTGGATGGGTGGTTGTCGATTGGATTGGACTGGATTGCCCTCCAATGGGTAGGAGTGGAGGTGATTTTAGGGTTTAGAATTTATATTCCCAAAAAGAGATGTGTTAAGAGTCATGAGGTAATCTTGTGTCCTATAATCCGTGCTTTTCCCGCCTCTGGAAAGGCAAGGTACACAGCAAAAATATTGTTTGTGGTAGAACATTTACATTTTATGATACTCAACTTTCAACCAGAAATTCACATGAAAATAATGTTCCATTTTATTGAAAATTCCACACCTGGCCTGGTGCTGCATCTGTGTTCTGGAAGCCAGTGAACAAAGAGAGCAATATGGTCCACATACAGAAAAAAGAATAAGAACTGGGAACAGAGACTGTGGTTTTGCTTTCAACAATGAGGACTGATTAACAATACGTAGCATATAAAGAGCTTTTAATGTTCAAGGAGCCTTACGAATACTTATTAACCCTTGCAGCCTCCAGTGCAGTAGGTCCATGTATTAGACCTTTACAGACTCCCATGACTAAGCATCTCAGAAATAAGGCACTTTCAGCCCAGGGCTTCAGCCAAACTTTGCCCATTATAAGGTCCTTCCTCTAGGGGGTGCTGCTATGTTGGCACTTCTGAACAAGCGTTGTAGAGGTGTGTGGGTGCAGGAAGGCAAGGGAACCTAATATGTTTAATTGTACATCTTTTAAAGAACATAGTGTTTTTTCTTTCTAGCTGCCTTTGTGATCTCTAAGCTGTTGAGCAACTACAAAAAAAAGATAATCAAAGGGAAAAGTTAGCAAAGGACTGTGGAAAGACTCCGACAGGGCAGTGAAGTGCACTTGCACCATGAAAAATTGTGAATTTGGTAAAAGCTGCTGTAAAGAAACTGGATGGAGACTTTTCCAGGGGTCAGAAAATCAGATTGCTCTGTCTTGCTGTCAAGAATGAACTGTCAAAGGCCCTGCCAAAATGCAAAACTTCAGATGTCTGGTTTCCTGCAGTAGATCAACGCTTTGGCTATTAAAGCTCACATGCTCCTGGTGTCTGGGAAACCACAGACTGAGTCAGATGAAGAGATGAAGGAGAGGAGAAAATTGGAGTTGAGAGAGATTTGATTTTGCTTTAAAAATGTAAAATTCAGGAACCGACTAACCAGAGGATGTGCTTGCTATTTGAGCTCCCTTCTCATCTCTTTTCTGTTCACCAACATCTTACTCTAGAGTCTAGAGAGAAATACTACAATGTCTTGGTCTTTTAAGATGCTTAAAAGGCTTCTATCGCTTTAGTTAGTCTGAGCTGTGGACACACACAAAAAAGGAAATGCAATTGACTAGGGTTCTGAGATGGATTCCTCCTTACGCTGGTTTGGGCCAACATCATTTCGATGATTTCCTTGTGAAGTGCATGTTTCTAGTTTTTCAGATTGGCATGAATTTCCTGAATATGCCTCTAGAATGAGCTTGGATTACCAGCAAAAAAATATTCTTGCTTCTTCAGTTGCAGTAGAGTTTACTGAGTAAACTATGGTGTTAGCAGCTATTGTTGGATTTTGGAATATTAACATACATGGTGGTGAGCTGGCTAGTGGAAATTCAATCAATAAAAAAACATACACTTGAGTATCCCTTGTGTGTGTCTAGTGCCCTGTAGTAGGTCAGGATGGCATCTTGCCATGTAGCTGGAGGTCCTGGTTCAATCAGGACTTTGGCTCATCCCCAATACTGACACTGCAGTATTGCACTGTTAGAGGTGCCAATCTTTCATTGACTTTTTGTCAACTTTTTTGAAGGGCCTGTCCAGCTGAAGCCCCATGGACATAAATTTGCTGACCTGCCTGGCATTTCCTCTCTCAGAAAAATTTTTCTAATGCCTAAGACTCTGTGAGCTGTTCTGAACACAGTTTATTTACAAGGTCACTATGTTATCAGAGCTTAATTCATAGGTTTGTATAATACTTTGGGAAACATTAAGTATGAAAACTTTATTCTAGTGTACAATTCTTGAGCAGGAGCTCCACATATATGATTAGATTTCAGGCTTGTAACTAGATCACTTGTCCTGAGATTGCAAACCCCCCACATCCTGCACTCTCCAAGTGCTTTCTTGAATATCTGGCAAGGGACAAATCTGCAGTCACACTAGATGTGTCCCCTGGGGAGCAGCTGCAATTAGTTCAGTTTAGTGGGTCCTGAATTGCCTGAACATCTTGGATACCAATTCTCTGCTTCTTCCTCTAAATACAAGGTCACCCTTGCACACTCACTTAACTATGTTTTTGCATCGCGCCAAGGCTTCCAGTTCCTGTGCATCAAGTACACTTCCATTTAAGTACCTGCTTAAAACACAGGCATCTTGCCTTCCTACAAGTTTGTGAAGCATCAGTGGGGCTGTATGGATAATAATTAGGAGGTTTCTGCAGCTTGTTTGTCTAAACCCAAGAGCTGATGCATTTCTGTGCTGTGAATGATTCCTTCTGGCAATCTGAAGTGCAAAATGCCCTCTTCTGGATACTTGCTTCTGTTTGCACACTGATAATCAAGTCCTGCACCTCCCAGAAATGATGCTAGCACCAGCACCTACCAACCTGTCCTGGGTTAGCTTTATTCACTGCTGTTCAATAAATGAAGCCCGTTAAGGTCTAAACAGCTGAAATGATGCCAGACTTAAGATAAAGGATTTCCCTTTGGTAACTGTGATAGACTCTGTGTTCTCTGCCCTTTCCTCTTGGTGAAGCAGCCTGCAGTCCTCAGCTAAATGAATTTGGGGTCTTGGCTCAGGCCCTAGTGGGCTCTTTGTTCATATTACAAAGCAGAGTTTATGATGCAGCTAAGTTGGGAAATTCTTGCTTCGCACAGAGAGAGGAATTAGATGACAGTCGCCATTAGAAATGCCTGGCCCTCCCAGGTCAAGATCTGCGGTCACTGCTGGAGATAGTAGGCAAGCCTTGTAAAATGGCCTCCCTGAAACAGAAAGCAGCAGATAATGCCAGGACCTTTTGTGGCAGAGGGGTGCACTGAGATGCCAGTTATTTTATACTTTCCCTTGCCAACTCCATCCAGGACATGTGGTGAGACATCTCCAGTGCAGTGACTGATGCTCTTGACCTGCTGAGAGACTGACCCTGTGGATTTTTCACCCCATCCCCTCGGTCATTTGCTTATTTAGTCCTCCCTCCCTCCCATCACTATAGGCTGCATCATCAAATCAGCCTTTCCTCTTGGCCCACTTCACTGAAAGGTAGAAATTCATACCAACATGCTTATCCCCACCACTGCAATTTGGTACCAATAATCCCATCTAATAGATAAAACTTCCAAATGCATGCATGAATGCACTGAATTTGCTGTCCCAGGGGATCAGGGAGTAGCCAGGGGTGTCCATTGGGCCTGGTATCTGTGTCAAATTTCATATCTTTCTCAGCCTGTGGGATGTTGTCCTGGCCTTGGCCCAAAGGAAAATATAACCGTCATTACAGTGAGCATCTGGGGAATATCAGGTATTTGGTGCCAAACTGGGAAAATCCCTCTAATGTATGGAGGAGGATGTTCTTTTCTGGATGCTCAGAAATGGCTCCAGATTGCTGTTCTCAAAGCAGTATTTCAATGGGTTTCCTTTTCCTGAAATGCTCCCTTCTCCAACTGTCAGCACTTTTTTCAACTTGTATCTCTAACTAGTTTATGGGCATACCAGATCTCTTGTTCTTCCGGTTGCTCACGAGATCTCTCTTTCTTGCAGCTAAAAAGAGCTAGCAGTGATGACATGCTAACAAAGCCAGGGATGACATCAGTCTCTGGGGTCTCCAGACTGAAGAAGACGATTACAACAGGAGCAATTTCTGAGCTTGCTGAGAATCGGCTAAAGTCCAGCACAGGTAAATTGGATGGCAAATCAATGTATCTGGCCTGTTGTTATCACTGAGTTTCTCAGTTTACCAAGTTCCAAGCTGAGTCTCTCATATCATCATCTCAGTTGCGCAGTAAGACCTTTCCCATTGTAATATTAATATAAGGGGTGACCCAGGCAGAGAAATTTCTGGGCCTCACAGACATGCCTTTGAATATAGCCTACACCTTAAAATCCGTGTTCCACAACAATGTCCGAGTGAAGCAAAGCTATCAGTTTTCTCAGGTTTGATCCATGCAGAAGTTTTGCCTTTTCTGCCAGTGACCATAGGTTATCATGATAGACAATGGTGAATTTCTGCTCCTGCAGAAAATAGTATGTTTTCCCACATTTGACACTAACCAAAATTTTGCCAGTTTCATAAGATGGTAAAAAAAATCAAATTTGCCTTTTATGCAAAAAAAACCCCTTAGGTAAAGTGTAAAATTCAAATCATTATTCTTTTTGCCAACTCCTGTGTTTTTACTGCTGGATCAGCTGTACCCTGCCTTTGGTTTTAATTCAATATGTTAGCTATTTTATTGAATTAATTTTCAATCCATATACTTGTTATAACTAGTAATTTAACAGTGGTTTAATGGGTTCTTAAAATGCCGATAAATCCCATTAAATGTGTTGCTTGGCTGTTCAGCATATACAATACTGTCTTCACGTACAGGTAATGTATTTAGCATTCCTTTTTGTGCCTTGTTTTTCAATATTGATTGAGGTAAATGTTAACAATGCATTATAACCTTCCTCTGTATAATTTAAGAGATCAAATGTTTTTTGTGAATTAAACAAAAGTCTTCAGAAATGTTCATTGAATGGTTATCCCCAAAGCGTGTGTGTTATTTTCAATCTAGTTATAATGGTTCTGAACAGTAGGAGCTTCACATACTGGCTAGTTACAATGAAGAGTCACTAGGTGGCACTAGTAGCTGGTGTTAAGACATGGTCCGAACCTTCTCACATCACAGCTGCCGGTGGGAATAGAGCTGTTCTAGGCTTCTGTTGAAACCCAGTAGGATCCTCCAAAAAAAAAAAAAAATCCTAGTCATAGGGAAGGGGAAACTTCTCATTTTCCCAGGCCACACAGCATTATAGCCAAGCCTAGTCCAATGCCTAATAATGAAATAAACCACGGGTTCTCAAACCTTTTCTGAGAGTGGATCACATCTTAATAGACAGGGCCTTTCATAGGGGCCTCCTCTCCCCCTTAATTGTGCAGACTCACCTCCCCTCATACAGCAAAGGCAGCGAGAAGTTGAGTTAAAAAAGACTCAACGCAGGATGGTGAGGTGGCACACTGACCTAGCAGCCTCTTGCATTGCTTGTCCCCAGTGCCTTTTCTTGGTCAGTTGCCTTTCACAGCCTCGCAGGCCCCCCAGCCTTTTCCCATTGGTTTCAGCTCTAAACCAGTTTGCAAAGGCAGCCAACCACACCATCTGCATACCAAATACTTTGTGCAAACCCTTGGCTTTCCCTGATGAGCTCAGCAAACACACGCTTTTGTCCGCTCTCTGGTGGCATTTCAGAGGGAATGCAAGACCTTTTTACATTTGGCGTGACCTCTCTGTTTATCATGGCCTCTGCAGGGTTTGCCAACAGCCAGGCAATGGGCAGAGCTATGTTGCTAACCACTAAGGGATAAAAACTTTATGGAAATTTTTACTCCCTTCAACTGAATGATGCATAATGTAACATTGTAACGGCTTCGTAGTACCCCAGACACAGATCCTATTCTTCAGTGATGCAAAGCCAAGACTCTGGACTTTAATGGAGGCTTGTCACTCGAATTTAATGGAGGCATTCTTGTGTCAGCAGCCAACAGATTCATACTGGCCAAAGATTCTTCAGGGGCAGTGAGAGGAGGAAGAGAACATAGCCGGATACTGCAGCATGGGCTCCTAGGAATGCAGCCAGGGAAGCATCTCTGTAGGGATCCCAGAATGGAATACTTATGTCAGATATAAAACCAGAGGCATCCCCTGCCTATAGGGTGGGGGGAAGGGAGAACAGGACATATGACTTATCTTTAAAAAACATCAAATAAAAATGGCTCAATTTGGTTCCTGGGACCAGATGAAATTTGAATATTGTTCTTCCACCCTGGAACAGATAGCTGACCCAGCATTCAGCTTTGCTTCAGCATGTCTAATTTGGAAGGAGAACATCAGCAATGAGCAACACCAGCACAAATTTGAGACTGCAGCTGTGGCTTTATAATTCACCAATAATCATTTAAATCTTAAATTCATAAAGTGCCTTTTAATGCGGGGAATAGACGCAGGTGCTTTACATATTGTGTGTGCATGGACACCAGATCCTGCAACCTTTACTCCATGGGAGTAGTTGAATGCTTCTAGGGATTCTATGGGAGGGTTTGGGGGGGATCTGGGAGCATTGCTATGGCTTTCTGTATTTCCAACTGCACCTTGAGAATGATTGCTCAGGCATTGGAAGGTTTAGATGGCAATGGGTGAGTTTTCAGTGGACACAATATCCCACATAGATGACATTCCACAGTCCAGCTGAGGACAGATACTGAAGGTGAAATTATAATACAGTATCTCATCGCCTACAGAAAGATTAGGATCAGAAGTGACAGAAGTCATTGATTGCCCCTTGGGAAATCCCATGTGTTGAGAGAGAGAGAGAGAGAGACATTTGAAAAGGTTCAACAGAGAAAAGTAAAGCTGCAGCAAGTGCAGTTGCTGGGATTGCACTGAAGCAGTATCTCAGGCTGGGTCTACACTGATGGCGGCAAATTCGCCGCCGTCACATCGATTGCTCTGGATCGACTGAGCGGTCTGTGTAGACACACTCATTCGATCCAGGAAGCGACACAGGAAAACCACCTCGGTAAGTGGAGTAGCGCTGCATCGAAGGGAGCGCTGTTCCCTTCAATGCAGTGCAGTATGGACACCGCGCAGAGGAGACACTGCAAAGTCGATGGGAGGATACGCAAGTGATTTATGTCACTTGCGTATCTCCCGTCGACTGCCGCCGAATCGCAAAGGTAAGTGTAGACTGGGCCTCAGAGAAGTCTCTAGCAGGGGAGAGGGCTAAGCTCCAGTACTGTCTTCAATGCAGAACCAAGCTAGGCGACCATATTTGTCTGGCTGGGAAATGTAAGACTTCAGTTGCAGGAAATCCAGATGGCTGTTGTGGCTGGCTGACAGGCTAGGTCTTTGTGCCTCTTCTTGTTTTTGGCCCCTCTGTATGAGCAGTCATTGCTCCCAGAGGCCTCTGTTTTTTGACATTCAGTTTCCTCCTCACTGTGCCTTTATTGCATTTGTGATCTGTGTGGCAGCATGTATTTCTGCTCCTGCCAAAAAAGTACCCAAATGTCTGTTGCTGATTTTTTTTTTTTTTTGGATGTTTCTCCTGGGCAGGAATTGTGGTGATGGCCTCCCATGTCTCAGGCTTCCAGATTCTTTTGGGTGCTGAATGCAAACTCCCACCTTTTCACAAATACAGTGCGTAACCTCATTGTCCCAGCGTTAGCCCATTCTCGGTGCGAGAGAACCACCTTCTCCACAGCTTCTGCCATCAGGAACAGTCTTTGAATCTCTTTGCCTCTTTAGTCTACACCTTCTTCCAGATCTCAGCTGAAATTATCATTTCTTTTCTCCATCCTTTTACTCTTCCTTTGCTCTTATTTGAGTCAGTAGTTGGGTTACTTATCTATAATGCAGTTTTATCTGAAGGGCACTATGCAAACTCAGATTGTACATTCTGGCCTGTCTCTAACATTATTGCTGTGATATAACTTGAAAGAAACAAATTATTTAAACCAAAAAGGCCTAGGTTGCATACTGCCTTGGGCTTAACCCTCCCACATTTGTTTTGGTGACCTTGAGCAATAGTGTGTGTTCCCAGTGTCACAGATAATAAATAATTGACACCACTCTTTCCTGTCTAAACACAGCCCCTGGTGTGTAGGCTGCTCCTCATGGAGTTTAAGCCATGCACAGCATCCTTTTTATGCTGACACAGACTACCCTGTCTGCCTCATTAGAAGCTAATGCAGTAAATCAGGGGCAGCTTAAAGGAAGATGGGGCCGACCCCCTCCCTACTCCTGGCAAGAGGAGTCTGAACAACTGGAACTGGAGACAGTTCCCAGGCTGGAATTCCTGCTTTGTGATGTTTGGCTACATAAACTCCTGACTGTTTTGAAAGTGTATGTAAAATGAAATGACACATCCAGGGAGAGCTGCCTTGGATGTAGATTCCTGTTCCACTGTGTTATTTCTTGCCGTAGGGAGCCCTGAAACAGAGAGACTTTTTTAACTTAAAGGCCAGATTTCTAAAGCTCTTACAGCTGTTGTTCAGAATCTAACAAAAGGAGCTGGACAAACAACAAAACTGGAGGAGGATGGGGGAAGGTCTTTGGAAACGCTTATGTAATGTTTGCATCTACCAAGCTAAGTAGTAAATAAATTAGTTTAAAACATGTAGCTATGCAGGTGTGCACCCAAGCTGGTAAATGATGGAGTCCCTCCCAAATTTGCATCTTAGGGTTATAGGAAGGTCAGCGTTTCCCAAACGATGATGTTTTTAGGTTTACAAATTAAACTTAACTAATAACCTTATACTCTGCTACCTTCCATAAAAGATCTTAGTATGTAAATACTCTAAGTCATTTGCCTACTTTGAAGGGACATCACATATTATCCTCACTGTACAAATGGAGAAATTGAGAGTGAAGTGACTTGCCCAAGGTCACACAGCAAGTCAGAGGAAATCCTGCCTCTCAGTTGCCTGTAGAGTCCTATAGAATCCCAATTTATAAACTTTCTGGATTCTCCATGTAAATTCTCCAAAGGCTGTTTAGTTTAATCTCTCTGGTATACTCCTCCTGCTTTATTTTCATCAGTAGCAGCTATTACCTGGAAGGTTCATCAGCTGAAACTCTCATCTTTCCAAATGTCCTCTTGTGTGCATTTGGTTTTATGCTGAGTGAGAGAAGCCAGATGAAAGTATGGAGTGGGCTGAAAGCTCTTGGAGTGATGGAGAGATCTGTGTGATGCTCGTTTTATATCAAGTTCTGTCAGTTGCAATATTCAGCATCCGTTCTAATGTAAATAGCAGGGTAGGTTTGTTTATTTTTCTAGGCTGCTTTGCTAACTCATTTGTTTGTTCATGGGTGAAGTCTGAACCTATAAAGAGCTATTCACCTCACCTAAGAGAGGTCAGTTTTTTCAATAGAGCCCTTTGCCTCCCCACGAAGGTTTGGTCTGAGTTGGAGATGCTCAGTAGCAAAAGCTATAATTATCCGATCTCGTGTTTTGTAGAAATCCAGAGCACTTTACCAGCCAACCACAGGCTCATTTATGGCTCTAGGTTTGAGCCATGCTGCGGAGAAGGTGGTGCATCTTTAAGTACTGGTGGTAGGAGGGGTATTTATGCTTGTGGAGGCCAGGGGAAGCCCTGGGACCATCAGGAGCACTGGGAGTGAGGCTTGCCCTCATCAGTATACAGCTGGTGTAGTAACATACACTCCACACAGTGCATGCCTCCTCTGGGGTGCTCACTATTGAGGGCAGTACCATCTGCCCTTCCACTTTTCAGTCAATGTATTTAGGTAGCAATATTATGGCCCACACCTGAATGGGAGTGTTTGTGGGAGGGAACAGACGTCCAGATCCCCTCTTTTTCTCCTCCACCACCGCTTATGCCTCTATGTCACAGCAGCCATATTTTGATCCTGTAATGAATAGATAGGAACTACTTCTGCAAAGAAAAATTTCACGTGAGCATAGATGGCCCTCAGTAAGGGATATAGGAAATCCCAAAGATTTCTCTCTCTTTTTTTTTCTACCCAACCCCCCTAGACTAAAATCTACCTGCATGGAGACAAACCCATCTGGCTCATATTTACTCTACAGATTTCAAAATGTCTTTCTGAACAAGCCCTTTCATCTCCAATGAGAGATTACCCCAGGTGCTACAATTAACAGGGACCTTGCTGGAATCTATACTCCCTTTGAGCAGAAACCTTTTGGCTATTTGTTTTTATTCCTTAAATCAAAGAAGTAATAATGGGAACACTTTCCCAGTCAAGGCAACAGGGCAAATGTATTGCTGTCTGCGCCTGCCTGCCGAATTGATTAATTGTAATGGTCTCAGACTTCAACAACATAGAGGTATATTGAATGCAAATCCTAAAGAAATGAAGAATTTAAATTAGCCTCCAAATGTCCAGCATCCCACTAAAATGAATCCAACTCAAGGGTCACTTGGGCAGAAGTATCAATGTCAGGATGCTATATTGTTAGCGCAGTAAGTGAAGCTGCAAAATAAGTGATGTTTAAATGATCTTACTTTATTAAGAGGAATTGATACATATGTACACCAGGCAGAGCTGTTTGAAAGCTGAAGGCTTTATGCTTCCGTCCCACACCACTGTCCGTTTTTTTCTTTAGACAACCTTTGTGACTGTAAAAGAAATTTTAGTGTAGCCAGTGACAGCCAAAGTGGGGCCCACGGGATAAATGCAACCCATGGAGTTCTACAACATGGCATGCAGTCACTCCTCTATTCAATATGCTGCCTGACTGCCGTGTGCAACAGTCCATTTTGGTCTGAGCAGACACTATTTATTATGAGA
Source organism: Mesoclemmys tuberculata (assembly GCA_007922155.1). Classification (NCBI taxonomy): domain Eukaryota; kingdom Metazoa; phylum Chordata; order Testudines; family Chelidae; genus Mesoclemmys; species Mesoclemmys tuberculata. Next base: position 18,657,260 of record ML675623.1, on the reverse strand, counting down.
GGCTGCAATTTGATCTTTTTTGTGCACATTTAGTGTATCGCTCAGATTCCGGCTGAGTCGCCTTCTAGCTGAGTAAATATTTGGTGTCCCTACACTGTTCCATTGTCCCTGTTTAGGAGGGACAATCCTTTTTTAACCAAATATTTATCATTACTCCAGTAGTCCCTCCTAAGGGCACTCTGAGTTCCGTAGCTTCCACTGAAGTTAAAAGCGTGCCCCAATATTATAGGCGTTGTAATGATGCTCGCTCTGTAATGTGGTAATACCCTGTGAAATAGAAGGATCCGATGACTATATTCCTCGTGAAACAAAAGCAAACTATTGCAATGATTGATGGTTTTTCATGTTTATGTGGCAGGGATTTGTAAACTTCCTAAATAAATAAATAGGATACCACTTTTTTTAAACTGCTTTTCCTCCCAGACATGGCTGCTTAGCGCTTTTCTGTGTTGGCAGTTATGGTCTTCAGAAGAGGTGGAGCCTGGCAGCATGAGGGTGACCTAGGCCTCTTCCTTCACTTTCCCTAGTGCTGTGGGAAAGGCTGGTAGGATTAACATGTGCTATCCTTTGGGAAACATAGACCAGAAGGGCTCACCGAGCATTAGAATTAGAGGCGAATCACACCATTGGTGGTGTTTTGTCGCATTTCTTCTGTTAATCCATTGAGGCATCTCTTTCCTTTCAGAAACATGAATACTCCAGACTTGAGGTTCCCAGAGCACTATGCCTGTGTCACCCAGTGTGTGTTGTTTCATGATGTAGGGTGACTGTTTGCTAATGTGAATCTGGGTGGGACCAGAGCCCTCTCAATGGTCAGATACTTCAGAACAGATTTTTTTTTTAATGGCTTTAAAAACTCCTTGACAAAGCTAACTGGCAATTAAATTTTTCATAAAATGTTAATGGGCCCCAATGAGAGCTGAAAAAGGGAAAGTGATTCTGTTTGAAGGGCTCGTCTCAGATGAGCTTAAGGCCCTTTTACCCACCATGCATCAAGTTTTGACAGTGTCTGTTTCTTGTGATCTGTCACATCAAAGACTGCTCTGGGTCTACAGCAGGATTGATGCACCTTGAAGTCAGTAAAATTGCTGTCTTGTTTTTCCTGTAAAAGATACAGATGGGTATGTGAGAGAAACTAATCACATTGGTATGTGCTATTATACAATGAGACCTCACTAGAAACCAAAGGACCGACACTATTTGGGATTTCCCTGAGACAACAAATATGCTGGAAAGCTCCATCTGGAAACATAGCTGGGTTCTGCCAACTGCCATTAATGCAGTCACAGTCTTTCTTGGAGAAAAAGAAGCCTTAACTCTGGAAACAGAATACAAAGGCAAAAATCAAAGAATCCCTTTGGAGTGTTCAAGGTAGAAAATCCCTAAATAATTTATTGAACATGGACAGGCATACATAGCTCCATGCCCTGACATGTGGGCATATGCTAATATGTAGGCACATATTCATAAATATATTTCTGCATGCTCATGTTGACACAAACTACTGAAAACATAAAACTGAGCCCCTTAAATCTTCCCAAAATAGCATTTTGTCTTCATCTCTGATTTTTCTAGGTGTGATTGAATCTAATTGCAGAGGCCAAACAAGTGTGGGGGCCTAGATGTTTAGGTGCCTAATTTTAAGCACCCTTTTTCACCCCATGACCCTTAAAGTGTAAAGTGACTGTTGTTTCAGTTCACACTTGTACACATTTCATCTGTGAAAGGGAGATAAAGAGTTAAAGCCCCCATGGAAACTACTCATTTAATTTTACAAGTGTAGAAAGCGCTATGCCTTGAACACTGGCTGTAATTCATATACTGCACAGACAGCAGATGAAATGTGGCATGTCCCTTTGAATCACCTTTTTGCCACCATTCTTTTGTCTTTATCCTTAGGGTTGGTCTAAATATTCAGACTTGTTTGTTCAGCTCGAGTGTAAATAAGGAGAAAAGTTAACATATGGTGTTATTTGCATCCATTGCTGTATGGTGAAATGTTTAATTTCTAGGTGTTTTCTTCCTTGGCCTTTCTTTCTGTTCCCTCTTGAAGTGGGTTGCTTGGTAGGTACTTTGAGCTATCTGAAGAAGGAATTATTCTGCTAGTGGGGCCCCTCCTCTCCTCTTAATGCATAAATGGCAATGACCCTGATATCATAAAACCAAATTCTCTAATTAACATTTTAGGACCGAGGTCTCATTCCCTAGGTTCTCTAAGCCAAAAGTCTACTGTTGGACCCCCTCTAGAGGTGGCATGCAATGGCTGATGTACTTAATTAGTACTACTTTTGTTGCCCTATTCTAGGATCCATTTAATGAGCCCTCTGATAACTCGCAGTATTGCGTAACTGGAATGTGCAGGGAACAGAATTGATGCAATGCATTTTAGTGCCTCTGTAACAGGGCCTCTGATAACTGACTTTGCTGTGGATAAATTGCACATCCAGTCTCTTTATGAGGCACATGCGTGGCTGTTTGCAGTCAACTCAGAGCAGATAACATGTAGGAACTGGCATTTGCTGACCTATGTTTCTTGCTGTGTTTCCCTTTGTTCACTTTGTTGCTGCCCTGTTCTAGTGCAGCAGCTAAACAAAATGGGAGAATTTCTCCCTCCGCAATGTATTCCCCTGGGAGTCATTTTGTTGGCACGGGTCTGCCCACTGGGCTCTGAGCCAGTTAAGAGGATTCAAGTGTGTGGAGGGGATGCTGAAATGCTAAATCTTAAGGACCTTAATGACTTGACTCACTAAATATGTTGACAGTTAATTGGCTCAAGCTAACACAAATAGGGAAGATCCATTACAGCTGTAAACATGCCAGCAAAGATCGTAAAAGCCCAGCTAGAGCCACCATCTAAACAGAAGGGGAACATGCTAGATTCTCCCTAGAATGCCACAAATGCCTGGTTTGCCTTTGTTTCTTTTCCAATGACCTTCAGTAAAGCTGCAGCACAGGGTCAAGGTGCCCCCATGAATACCTGCATTAGGTTAATTATCAGCTTTTCTCCAGCTAATTTGAAGAGAAATGATCCTTAAAACTAATTCTCCAGGCCTAGATGTATCACAGCCAACATGGCTTGGCAGGGTGCCAGTCGGTTAGAACTCAGAGAATGGGAAGGAAGGAAAGAAAGAAAGTGCAAGCAAGCTAGCCTGGCCTACCAAGTATGCATATCAGGAGGATGCAATGCATTTCTCGTGCTAGTTTTCCTACTGCTTTTCAGAGGATCTTAATGCACTAATGGAAGAGGAAGGGGTTGAGTACAGCTTTACAGAGGAATTCTTGGAAGGCTGCAACTTGGTGACGACCTCAACAAATGTCCTACTCCCAAAGATTTATTTTGTAACTTTGTGGAAAATACTAGATTTGCTCTTCCTTCTGGGTTTCAGTGCAGAAAGTATGACCTATTCTTTTGTTTGCTGCTGCCGAGTCCCTGCTTATCTGGGGCCTGACATTGTGCACGATACAGGACATGCCCTTTTGCAGAATAGTTTCCCTTCATATGGGTATATTCAGTGCTGGTGAAAGGTGCTATGGAACAGCCCTGCCCATGGACTAATATGAATCCACAGAAGAGGTATGACACCGGCATTGGTAATTGACTCCCTTATGGTGCTCCTGTCAATGTGCCTCAACTTTGCCCAGGAGGGCCCATCTCTGACAAGTGAAAGGGTGGGATCAGTGTCCAGGACCTATTCAGTCCTTGGAGTCTCTGCATAGTTTGCCAACCCATTTGTGGCAGCTGTGATGATGGCTTTGTGATATGGATACCTGTCCACCAAGAACTTGATTGAGATTGTTACGTGTAGTTTAAGAAAACCCCAAAACATTTTCCCTCCTCTGGCTTCTGCTTGAGCTTTCACAAGCCATACTGATGCTGATTATTTTCCCTGCTTGTGAATTGCCAACATATTCCAGGGCAGGAGGAAGAGAAGTACATGGAAAACAAGTTATCAAAATGGATGTTACTGAGAAAAAGCCATGTTCCACCCCTTTCTCTAGAGTGTCCACACACATTCTTCACCATATAAAAGGGCATTTTTATCTTGGCTTCTCCAAACCTGTTAATGAGAGACTGGAGAGCCACTGAGTTGTGGGAAGCACTTGATTTATTCTTTCTGGTTCCTAGGAAGAATCCTGTTCTCTATTTTATAGACAACTTTATCAGCATTGGCTTTTCTCATTTTAGCACTTGGGGAAAAGTTACATGCATAGAAGGCTAAGCAGCCCCCTGGGATCTAGCCACATGCCCCTCACTCAAGTTTTGTACAACTTGCTACCTATGCATCATGCTGGAAATTACCCCTTGGTCCTATCCTGCCCCCCCCCCTTCTTTACCATCCATGGTTTGAGTTGCAAGCTCATATAAATAGTATCCTTGATGTCTCCATTACTGCTGCTCAGGGTGGCTACATCTAAAACTCCACAGTCCACCGCTTACCTCTTGCTGTGGGCTTGGGTTGCCACTGCCTATCTCACTTGACTCTCCCTATCAAGGTTTTAGAACCATTTTAACCTACATATTTCACATTTTTGTCAAATTAAGGATTGTTGGTCTCCAGCCTTGACCCTGTTAGCATGTTAGATTTCAGGGGTGTCTGCTAGAATTCCACAATTACTTTTTGTAAGCATTGCCAGCTACATACTCTGTTCTGCTTTACTATCCAAGACACTCTTCCACCATTCCTTCACATGACAGAGCGAGAAGCAGATGTCTGAACTGCTCAGTGTCAAGATTTATTGACCCAAGAGGTTACGTTGACTGATGCAATCCCTCTGGTCAATATTATTTCCTGTTGAAGAAAACCAGAATTCATTGTGTAGTCTACAGTAAAGTAAGATCTGCTTGCCTCAGTGGTGCTGAAATACCACGCCAATGAGAGACAATTCAAGCCTGTACCTCAAAGAGAACTGATTGCATGTTAAGACAGGTGTCTAACCCACCCAAACTTCACAGCTTTTCAGATGAATTTTAAAAGACTTGTTTCTGACTTGGATGTCCCAGTTCTGTGTGCAAATGAGACCTGACAGTATTTTAACTGCGCCCAAGATTCATGGTAAGGCCTTGGATGTGTCTAGTTGTTGCGTAGATGGGAACCAAGTTTGACCCTCAGATACTGTCCCTGCTGCTTGAGCTACGGGCATGCCTACTGCTTCCTGTCATGGAGAGCCTGGTGTTGATCTTTCTTGTTAAAGTACATGCTGTAGCAAACAGTCTGTCTTCAATGTAGCGATGAAGCATGCAGAAAGCAATGTCTGAATCACTACCTCGCCGGATTAGTCTGAGGATAGTATGATGAACTGGTTTGTTTGTGATTGTCGGACTGGTACCTTGCTTAGAGCAGGACCTAAAGAGTGGGAGGAACTTCAGTTCTATTCTTCTTAAGTATGCACGTATGTATCTTTTGTGACACACACTAACTTTCCTTACCTCTGATTGTCATCTCTTTTTAAAATCATGCCTTTCTCCTTCCTTCCAAGCTCATCTCCTGAATTGGATTCGTAGTGCTGAGTTGATGAGCTCCCAGGATAATTACATTCTTCACTGCACAATCAAAGTTTTAGTAATTGTTTATGTAGGGTCAAAAGTGTGCTCGATATTTTGCAGAGAAAGAAAGCCTTTGCCTAATGGGCATACAACCAAACAGCTAGATAATGCCACCTTACTCATATTAAGCAATACTTTACATCACAGATGAAGTAGAGAAAGTCGCACATTCCACCAGCGCTCTTGGGTTAGCACTGCTGCCTATTGGTTTCCATGTGGAATGTTGGTGTTGACCTGTAAAGCCTTAGATGACTTGGGATCTACCTACTCCTACCTGAGAGTTGTCCCTCTTCCTGTACAATACTGCCACAGTTCCAATCAATGAATTGGAGCCCATAATTATAAGAGAATGAGTTTTCTGCTAACTTTGGCATTTATTGTCCCTTTCTTGATCCAAAATAGTCCAGATTTGGTGACCTTCAGAACATGCTGCATGTCTACCCATTTGAATGGGTACTTGGTGACAATTGCTGAATACGCATGTATGGAGCTGACCAATGGGCAAGGGGCTTTGATGGAAACTGAGGTGGGAATGTTCTTTTTCTGTTTTTGCTGTTTTGTTGTTGTAGGGAAGTCATTGGCTGCCAATCTCTTGTTGCTGTTTTTGGTAATTGAGGATTCTGATTTGCAATTTTGTCTTTTTTGGGGTGTTTAAATAAAAGTAAACAAATGAATAGATAGGTCTAGAAAAACCTTATGGCAATTCAGAGTGTTTGTTGTTTAAATGATACTTTTAAAAAAATATTTCCCATAGTGGCAGGCTGGGACTGCGGATCCATCTACACCGTTAGAAGGATTTAGAGCTGTTGCTAGAACACATAATAGAAGAACCATTCCAGAGGAGAGATGAAATGACTGTGTGTCTAGGTACTAGTTGAAATTCTATTACTGCTTTTAAACATGAGATCTGCTATGAGATGCAGTCTGTAAGCCTCTAATAGTTTGTGTTTGATTACTGAAACCTGCCAGTTGATGTTACCCTTGCTGCCTACGAATGTAAGAAAATATCTATTTCTCTGGTGGCAGAAGAATAAAACCAGGTTCCAAATATAATTCTGAAGGATGTCTGATTATTGTGCAGGGCCTCAGCTAAGGTGTTCTAGACTTCTCCGTTGCTGAATTCAGAATAAAACCAGGAATATGAAAGAGGACTGGGTGGCTAAGGTATCAGTAACAGGATATGGCGTTTTCACCTCTAGGATGCTGGTTCAAATCCAACCCAGTTTGGGAGTGAGCACAAGGTGTTCCCCTGGGACTGTAATCCAGTGGTCTGTGCCATTGCACTGGGCATGTTAGAAATACAGAGAGGGAGAGGGATGGAAATGAGCTTCGTGGGACTCAGTCCAGTTCCCAATGTGCAGGTGGTCAGAACCACCATTAAAATTGACATCCTGGTTTGTCATTTCAGTAGAAAGGCTAAGAAAGGAGTGGGGACTGAGCTCCCCTTTGGCCCCTAGAGGAGTATGTCCAGCCCAGCCATGCAAAAGCCTGGAAGCATTGTTTCCCCCTTTAAAAAGCATTATCAAATCTTTGGCTGAACTTTATTAAACTGTAGTTTAACATGTTCTCTGATGGTGTCATTTTAAATGTGGACATGAGAATAAACAAGGTATAGTTAAGGGAGGAAACTAACATCAAGTTTTTGTTGTTATCTGGAGAAATATTAAATGAGATTCCCACAGATATCATCTGCATTTTTCTCTTGCCAGACTTCACACACAGTCAACTAGCTGGGCAGTGGCCTTAACTGACCGGATTTCACTGGTTGGATTTATCATTGCAAATCATCATAAATAGACCTTGGATCACTGCAAATCATCCCTTTCTACAGAACTTACATGGCTTATCCGTTATTTAAGGTATCTTCTCAACTAGAGTCCGATGAAGTGGAAGGAAGAGGGAGTTTTGTTGAACAGGATCCAATTAAATATAAACAGCTGCACCAAAATAACCTTGAGCATTTTAACTTCAACTGCCAAGAGCAAGGACAGTCAAAGTAAAGATTGGCACATAACTCAGCCTGGTAGGCTGAGATACTAAGGGGATCTTGACCCAGTCCTAATGCTTACTGTTTAGGCTCCCATATCTAGGCACAAAATGCTGGGGATGGGGTGGCAGCTTGCATTCTGAATTGCCTGCCTTTTTTCAGGGTAAGTTTGAGCATGAGCTGCTCTTGAGCAATTTAAGTTTTTGACTTCCTTAATTTGTTTTGAATCCTCATGCTAAATTCAGGGCAGTTTTTTAGAAAACTGATCATCTTTGTTGGAATGTAAACTGATCAACGTGAAGGTTCAGACTCTTGATTTCCCCATAGACAACCACTGCTCCATAAACAAAATGCATTGCGGATATATTTGGTCTTCCTCTGAAGAATCAAGTATTGGCCATTCACAGTAAATAGATCAATAGTCTGACATGATAAAACAGTTTATATACACATAAACCACATGAATTTCCTAAACCATGCCTGCCTGTCACACCTTTATAAATAGTCTTTATACCACACTTGTGTGTTTTTTTTATTTATTTTATTTTTATTTTAAGCTTATAGATGCCAGGACTGACATTTACTATATGTTAGTACAGCACCTATCACAATGGGGACTCAAACTGGTTGAGTGTCTGACTCTAGGCACTGCTGTTACAAATAATGTAATAATTAAAAATTACCTTCTGCTCCTACCAGTGACATATCTACTTATCTAACTCATGAAGATAGGTCCATCAATGGCTATTGGCCAAGAAGGCCAGGGATGCAACTCCATATTCTCAGTGTCTCTAAGCCAAGCCTCTGACTGTGAGAAACTGGGACTGGAGGCCAGGGGATGGATCACTTGATAATTGCCCTGTTCTGTTCATTCCCTTTGAAGCATCTGACATTGGCCACTGTTAGAAGACAGGATACTGGGCTAGATGGACCTATGATCTGACCCAGTATGGCCATTCTTTGTTTCTATGAGAATAAAAACGTCATAGCACTCTTACAGCACATACTGTATTCTCTGTTATAAAGGATCTGATTCTGCAACGTACTGTCAGTCCCCAAATCCTACTGAGGTACAGAAAAGTTCAGACTGCTTAGCACTTTGCAAGATTAGTGTGGTAGCACAAATTAAATGCATAGGACAGAATTTTAGGAAGGGCTCAGCACCCGCAACTCGGGTCAGATTTTCAGAAGAGCTCGACTCCCTTTTAAGCACCTATATAA